>KK114501.1:789308-801479 GCA_000611955.2 Stegodyphus mimosarum | reverse complement strand
GGAACTAAATTCTGACCTAAAAGTAGGAAATGGAAAATAAGAGAGGATAGCAAAGTTTAAAATAAAATAAACGTTAGTAGAACTTAAAATCCTTGTAATGTGAGCCACACGATAAAGCTGGTTACTTCACGTGCAGACCTCCTTCATGAAGAATTCTACGCACGGTTGGATGTTGACACCAAGCTTATGGTGGCTGACGCAAGAAAGAATCTGAGTTAAGTCGGAGTTGCGGTTCTATTCCTTCCTGCGTATAACAACAAGTATCGGTCATCGGCGCTCGTCGTAGCGATTGGCCCTCTTTGGTTGAGCCTTCTGGATGCCGAATCTATGGTTAGAAATCGTTGCTAAAATCTATGAATCACACAGGAACTCACATTTAGCCATCTGGCTACATCTGTCTGAATTTGTCCTCCTTCTAGTATACCAGTTGTTCTCCATCGTAGGATTTGGAGCAAATTATACATGTAGGTCATTGCTATGAACTGGCTATCTCCGATTTCTTGTCTCAGTATCACAGGGGAATTTGCAGGCTTGCTCTCAAACAAGCAATTTATGCTCCTCGCACGACGTACAATGCCACTAATTTGCATACTGCAGCTTTACTAAACAACTCTTATTTGACAATACATTCAAATTTTATACGGATTGGCCTATTTTTGAATGACTTATCTCTACTTTTGCCATTTCTCCGATTTTTTTAATTACAAACTGCGTGTGCTAACCACTTAAACCGAAAGAGCAAGCAATGGGGGAGAGTGGAGGAATAATTTCGAAAAATATAGGTGAAATCATTTCGGAAAACATAGATGAAATGCTTTATGTCTGAAATGCATGAATATGAGAACAAATATTAATTTTTTAATATTTATCTTTTCCTTGTAATCTATCTATCGCTTTATCTATCTGTGTATTATTGTTCAGAGATTTTACCGCTCGGCCACTGGGTGAACTTCAGTGTTCCTCTGGAAGGTCTACAAACTAGACTTCGAGAATTTCATTTCTCTTGTATCGAAACTGAGGAGTTAATTCCCGTTACTCAAATTTGTTTGAAACAAACAAACTTTATGTTCCAAAATAAGTTCCAAAATACAGTGGGTTATCAGCAGACTGAGGGATTAGCAAAGGAAGCCCTCTCAGCCCTATTCGTGGTCTCTCTATCCTGCTAATTATTTTTAATCTTGATGAATTCTTATGATTCTGCTATTCACTTCTTTTCGTAACTGAGACTTCCGTGTCCTTTCCGTTCCTCGAATTCTTGATCACGCGAAGTACATTTAATATCAATAATACTGAATAGCATAAACCTTCATCTTTTTTGTCTTCCACACTACTTGAAAATCCTATTATCTGATTAAAAAGAAGTTAGCTCCCTTTTATTCTTTCGTCTTCCGAAACTCCGAAGTTAGTTCTTTGAAGTAAGCTCTTGATCAAGAATTAAACTACTTAAAAACAGTGTGTAGGTTTTATTTTCCTAATAGTTATTTTTATTTTGAAACAAGCCTTTCCTTTCCCTTTTCTATTTACGCTCCCCTGTTAGAATGAGTTTTCAGGATTTTGATTTATGTAAATGAGGTAGAAACGTGTATTTAAGCTGAAGTCTGGGTCTCTTCAGTAGAAGACCGTGTTCTGTCTTTCGGCCGCATTGTTGCTGCGAGCCTAAGCTTACTGTTATACGGCCGTGTTGTAACGAAACCCCGTACCTTAACTAAAATCTTAAATAAGGGGCACCTCTGTATATTAATTCTGTGCAGCTTCGTCTGGTTTATTTTCGTTAGCGTTATATTAGTTTTATTTTTCTATCTTGAGTCAAAGCCCAAGTGGAAGCTTATTGTAGGCCCGAGAAGAGGCCATCTATTAACCTATCTTGAGTTGGAATAAATAGCAAATTTAACTCTTCCTTGGATGCAGCCCAGACAGTATAGTGGTTAGGGGAGCCGCCTACAATACCAAAGGTCGTGGTGTCAAATCCCGTAGAAGGCATGGCTGTAACTGTCCGTCCCTTCATAGGAGGCAAAGGTGGCGCACCTATTAGGTGCCTCCATAATAAAGTGACCACCACTTCTGGCCTTAGGCCTTTTTGTTTCAATGGCGGGGCCAAGCCGAAGTCGGCTAAGGCCCCGCCATTGAAACAAAAAAACCTTTCTTGGATTTCTACATACGAGAACTCAGCGAATAGTCGCTATACAGTTCTTCAATATTGTACACTCATGTCCATAAATTAAGGATGATTCGGAGTCACGCCGAAATCGAACTCTAAAATAAATATATCACCTTTAAAATCACTTCACACATCTTCAAGAATCATATGCAAATTTCAGGAAGTAACCAGATGACACCTATGGTACGTCACAATGACGAGAGTCAACTCACTGTCGCCTGCGGTTAGCCTGGAGTAGAGAGCATTCATGGTGGACACCGCAACAGTGGGCTTATGTGATGTGTTCCGACGAGTCAGGTTTAGCTTGCAGTCTGATTCTCGCCAGACTTTCATATAGAGAGCTCCAGGTCACCGTTATCACCAAGAAAACATCATTGAACGACACCGTTACGGTGGAGCAAGAGTGCTTGTTTGGGGTGGAATTATTCTGGGTTCCAGAACTAACCTGCATATTCAAATTGGAACCATGATAAGCCAAATCTATAGGGACGTTATTCTGGAACAACATGTACGTTTGTTTCGGGGCACCATGGGAGCACAATTTGTGTTTATGGATGACAACGCCCGTCCTCACCGTGCAAATATCGTAAGCGAATGACTTCAATCGGAGGATATCAACCGTATGGACTGGCCAGCATTCTCACCCGACTTGAATCCAGTACAGCACGTGTGGGACATGCTTGGCCGACGAGTTGCAACCCGTCAACCTCCTCTTACATGTCTACCGGAATTTCGGAGAGCATTGCTTTTTGAGTGGTGTAATATCCCCCAAGATCAGATCGATAATTTGATACTCAGCATGCCTAGGCGTTGTACGGACTGTATTGTATCGTCTGGAAGACATACAATGTATTAACAATCATACCAACCATGTAATATTGGTTTTTTGTAAATAGGTTTATTTTGTAATTTGCTCCAGGGAAAAAAATCGCTAATTTTTTTAATAATATCAAATATATAGCATCTGTTTTTGCTCTTTACCTTTTGTTTAATAAATAAGCTTTACAAATAAGTCAATTTTGTTTTGCTTCTAACTCTTCCTTTGCCTGGTTATGCATTATCTCTAATTTATGGAGAGGAGTGTAGCTCTTGAGGAATGCCAGTTTAGCTAAGATATTAGAAGCTAAACATTCGCTATTGACAGGAGGCTTTTCACTAACATTATTCACCAAGCGGCTAAAACATTCTCATCTCAATACGACAAAAAGCATTCTTTCGTTTTAGAGAATATAAGAATTATGCTGTCATTTTTTCCTTTCTACCTGTTAGCTATAATATCGCACTTTGTAGTTGAAATGTACCAATTAATAGCAGCTGTATTAATCATATTAAAGGGAAGATTGTATTTCAAAAGGTTAATGGTTAAGCAGATCAAAACTGACACAAACAGTTTGCAAAACTGCAATTTTGATTCACGTTATCGAATGCTACCCTGTATGAAATCTGGAACATACCTGCGAATGTTCGCAAATGGATTCAACAGTCATTCGAAATTGCGTACTTTGTGCTCATGACAGTTTGCGATGCGCAGAATACAATATAGTGGAAGACTTGATTGGTGAATTTGGCATGCTTTCTTTTCAAAGAATCTGCATCATGAAGATATGTATTTAACTGGGGAGTAAAAGATCTTAGACTAGAACTGAAGAAGTCCAATCATCTTTGAGGGCTAAAACTCAGAAAATGAACTTTTATAAATGAAATTTTGTGCTACGACTGAAGGAAAACTTTTGTACATCTGTAGTTCTTAAGTTGAAAAGTAAGTCATTTGTGTTGTTCCCTATGTATACGTTTCTTTTTTCTTTTTTTTTCAGTCTAATTTTGGTAAGCCACAAGTTATATGTGAGCATAGTCACAAATTTTCATTTTTGTCTTCTGTTAATCAAACGATTTTTTGAGAAATGCAGATTTTTTTACCATACATTGTCCTGTTCTTATGTGAGCAGAATTTTCCCATTAAAAAAAATAGAATCTCATTTCAATTATTTCTCCTAGATCATAACAAAGAATAGAAAGGCTTGATTTGAGCTAATCTCTAATTTAGAAGTTTTTTAACATTTTTTGAGCTGTGGGTGATATTGGTAATATCGAATATTGTTCGGAGAACAGCCTTGACGCCAAAAAGGGAGAAACAGCTTATTGTGGTATGGTAGGCAATGGTTGTCATTCGATGACGTACTTCCTCTAGGTAGACAGCCGTAATACTTTTCCCTTGCTAAGGGATTATCTGTAGTATTACTTATTATCTGTAGTATTTATTATTAGTATTTATTCTGTAGTATTTGATTATCTGTAGTATTTACTTCCGTTGGCATGATGAAATGTCGTCATACCCTTAAAGAAGCCAAGTTGGCGCAATCAAGGTTTTTCTCTGAACAATATCCATAATATCATGAAAAATAGCAAACTACCATGCAATTTGGGTCATTTATATACTTTTTTTAATTCACACCACAAGAGCTTCTTATCACTAGCTCGCGAAACACCATCGGTCGCTTCGAATTTGGAATGCTTTCCATGGTTTCTTCATATGGAACTTGAAAATCTAGCCAATTTCTATAAAAACGCTTTTTTCTTTAGAAAGTTCATCACGAAAAAAGTAACAGCGGTAAGTGATATAGTGGCTAAGCGCTGATATTCCTAACTCTGGCGACTGAAAGGACTGCCTGTGTCTTTCGAAGTTTTCTTATGTGTAACATGGAGTCGAATTCCGGCGAACGGGCTGAATGCACGTTTGGTTTCGTGGTTTTCCCCATGTGTAACGTGGATACGGGCCAGTTTCCATTTCAAAGTCCTTCCCGAAGGCATCCCACTCCATACGCAGATAGCTCTCGAGCTGCTTTGCCTTCATCAATTAACCTAACCTAATGCAACCTTATGTGTAACATAAATACGCGGTCCTTGCTAATTATGGGCCTTTAAACATCACATTGGCTGAGGAACGGGGTCAGAACGCGGGAAACCTCTAGCTTCGGAAGCGCAACTCAGAAGAAACTCTGCATCCTTGGAACTTCAGTAGTTTCCGCAAACTTGAAGTGCCAAACATATGCTTAAAAACCCTAACAAATTTGAGTCTGCGCCGGTGTTCACAAGTATGAAAATTAAATTGCAAAGTTAATCTTTTTCCCGAGAAGTTAATTACAAGTAAAAAGGTTTAAAATAATTTTCTAAACATCACCAAACGTATCCAAATGAAAAATTCTCATTTTAGAGTTATTTAGAGTAGTCTGTGTACCTTTAGACATCATATTATGGGTTCTTGAACAGAAACTTCCGGTTGACGGCATTGAACAAGAACAACCATAATTCTGTTTCGAAAGACCAGAGAGAAAAAATAAAAGTAGTTTCAAGAAGTTTAATATATAAGCTTTAAAATAAAGTAATAAAATGTTTAAAAAAATTCATCAAAATTGACGATTAGAACGTAGTCGTCAATATCTTAATACAGGAAAAGGGCACAAGATGGGTTAAATGTTAAAGCTATTAACGATCGTAAATTTGACACAACTTTATGTGAGGTGAGTATATTTCCTTTCACTGTTGGAACTCAAATGTTTATCAATTAGAGCCGAGTGACACAGATTGAAAATTCTTGATGTATCGTCCTCCTTTCGAATGGCGCTTAAGTGTCATGTAGGTTACCCATATATTTACCTAAGTTCCACTTTAGAATTAAAGACATAAGTACGTCGAAGTGTTCTCGAACTCTCACCTTTCATTGCACCCGGAGGATCAGTTCCGGGAACGTTTTGTCCTTAATACAAAGTTTTATTACCTGCCTTAAACTCGGAAGGATTATGTACATCAGTAAAACAAACATGGAACGGAATCGGATTCTCTCCCGATAACGCACTCAAATTAGGTTAAAAAAACACTTTCTTGTCTCAAAAAATGTGTTTTTAATTCACGAGCAAAACATGTTAAATGAATGCGGAATTTTAACGAATTCACATAACCTATTACTGAAAGCAAAACTGTGCAGGATGTAAAACTGAGCAAAAATGCAACCTTAGAATAGTGTAAAGATTTTAAGTAAAAGATGCTTGATCTCTAAGGCTTCCTGATATTGGTCCTTCTTTTCAGGAGGGGAAAAATTGCTGAAGTTAAGAAATAAAACTTTCTTTTTTCTTATAAAGAAGAAAGACTTATATCAAACTGTTCTCGGAATCGAGAGAATTTTATTTCAAATTTCTACCAGTCTGATGTTGCTTTTTTGACTAATTTTACGTTTTATGGTATTGTTTCTTTACCAATCAGAGTGTATAAGATATTTCAAAAAGATATTTGCGGCTTTATAAGTATCGAAGGGTATTTATAATTGCTAAATTTATTAAAAAAAGGTGAAGAATTTTAAGGGAGCATTGTCAGCAAGAGAGTAGGGAAGTTACGTAAAAGAACAAATCACATTTTACATGGTAGAGAAACAATTTCAAAAATAAAATAATCATTATGTTCAGATAATTAAGAAAATGATTCATACTTTTTTAAGAGCAAAAGTTTCGGATGTATTTGCCAACGACTTTACAGATTTTACTCGTTTTCCTATGCTTATTACTAACTTAAATTTAGGAGATATGACAGTAAATTTATGGTGTAACTACCCCATAAAAATTACTAGATCTGTCAATGATGACTCACTCAAGGATAAAATTTCATTTCTGTTACGTTTATAACTGAACCTTTTATTTTTGGCAAAATTATTAATGAAACTTATGAACTTCTAATTCATTTACGTGACCCTGGAGCCTAGAACTTTTATGGAAGTGTGTAGCCGCTATTCGCTAGTCTCCAAGTGTAAAGAAGGGTTAAAATACCCTTTTATTCACTCAAAGAAACATTCATAGAGGGCCACTTCTCGGGCTTACAGGAAAGCCTCCACCTGGGCTTAAACTAAAGATAGAAAATAAGAAACTAAACTAATTCTAACTAGCTAAACCTTAGCCGAAGCTGTACAAAGATAACTAACTGAGTTGGCATATAATTAAACCTCACCGGCCGAATATTAACAGGCACGTAAGACTACGGCCGTACCTAATAAGACAGGCTTAAAGCAACGACATAATTCGAAGGCAGAACACATTCCACTGAGAACTTCTGAGCTGTTCTCCGGAAGTAACTGAACTGGTTAAATACTAGTTCTACTCAACTTACATAAAATGCGATATTGAAATCTCAGGCGCAAAACAAGAATTTAAAGAAAAGGTTTCAAATTTGAAAATAACTATTAGAAAATTAAAATTCCAACTTTAAATTTTACATTTTAAACTGTCCTTGCAAAATTTTAAGACTCTTAACTCCATATTTGCTAGGGTCAACTTTACAACCTTACTCAATCTTACTCTAACTTAACACTAAAGAGAAATAGTGTCTCACAAAAGTGATGAGACACTTGTGCTTTACAAAAGGAAACTGTAGTAAAATAAATTTAGAAAACATGTAAAAATTTTTTGTGCGTGTGTTTCATACTTAAATTTAGTAACAATTATTACATAACATACATTTTCTCAAAATATTAAAATATTAATTTAATAAAAATACAATTGTTTAGAACTGAGTAAAAAATAGCTCACATAAGTGATGGTACACTTACTTTTCTACCAAATATTTATCCAAAAATTTTACTTTTTAAAAGGTTTTAATATTTTGTTGGATTTCCTTTTACTTTTAAAACATGATTTAATCTTCTTGGGATGGATTCGACTAATTTTTTTGTGATTTCTGGAGTGATTTTACCCCATTCTTCTTGAAGCACCGATTTTAATTGTTGTTTTGAAAAAATGGTGTGTTTGCGAATTCTTGATTCCAATTCTTGCCAAATATTTTCCATGGGATTTAAGTCTGGAGATTGTGGTGGTGTTTTTATTATTTCAGGACAGTTATACAGCAGGCAGAGTCTAACGTTCAAAGCAGTGTGCTTGGGGTCATTGTCCTGGTAGAATTTAAAATCGTTATGGAGGTTCAATTTTCGTGCTGAAGATTTCAAATTTTGATTTAATATGCCAATATACTTGTACTGATCCATTATACTGTCAATAAAAACAAGATTACCAACTCCAGCGGACGACATACACCCCCATATCATAACTCCTCCTCCACCATGTTTTACTGTTGTCACCAAGTTCTGTTTGCGGAATTCTTCCCTGGGTTTTCTCCACACCAAGATTCTACCGTCAGAACCAAATATATTAAATTTACTCTCATCATCAAATCTAACTTCATTCCGGTAATCAGAATTCTTATTTATGTTGGATTTTGCGAAAGCCAGTCTGAGTTTTCTATTCTTTTCACTTACGAAGAATTTTTTCCTGGCTGCTCTACCGTGATATCTAGCAGATCGAATTACTCTTCTAATAGTCTCAGGATGAACAATTACTCCCTATAATGATTGTAAATCAGCAGCAACTTTAGGAGCACTCATTCTTGGATTTTTTTAAATATTTCGCACGATAATTCGCTTTATTCCATTGGATAGCTTTGATAGTCGGCCAGGTCTTCTTTTATCCTGAATCATATGATTCTTTTTATATCGTTTAATGACATTGAAAACTGTTGAATGACTCAAGTTAACTGTTTCAGCAGTTTCTCTAATAGATTTTCCACGTTCAATATGCAAATTAATAACTAATTTTCGAATTTCAGGCAAAGTTTCTTTTCGTTTAGCATTCATGGCTGCACAGAGCTAAAAAACACAAAAATTCCAAAACAAACTGGAAAGAAATAATGCAGACGATTTTATAAATTATTGCCAATTGCTTTTGAGTAAAAATAAAAACCCCAAAAAATATTTTTAGACGATTTTTGTTGCATAGTCTAATGGTGTCCCATCACTTATGTGAGCCATTTTTTGCTCCGTTCTAAGCAATTGTACTTTTATTAAATTAATATTTTAATATTTTGAGAAAATGTATGTTATGTAATAATTGTTACTAAATTTAAGTATGAAACACACCCACAGAAAATTTTTATATTTTTTTAAATTTATTTTATTACAGTTTCCTTTTGTAAAGCACAAGTGTCCCATCAGTTTTGTGAGACACTGTAATTTGTTTTACAAAATTTTCAATCTCCTGGAACCACATAGTTTCTTAAATTCTTGTGCCTCCTTTCAGTATATCTGGAACCTCTACCGAGAACCTCTGAGCTCTTCTACGGAAATGACTGAACTTCCCATTAAATACTGGTTCCACCTCATTTACATTAAATGCGATACTGAAATCTTATTCTGGCAAGAAGCTGTAGGTGGGAAACAAGAATTTAAAGAAAAGGGTTGTCAGGACTTCTATTCCTTCTATTTGCCTTTGGAAACATAACTGGAGTCCTGAGTAGGAAGAGGGAGCTTACTCATAACTATGTTTGCGCGTGTATAGAAGATACAACAAAAGGTTAAAGTTACCTTAAGATAAGAAGGGTTAAATTTACCCTTTATTTCTCACAGCGTGCAGCCGTTCCCGCTCTTCGGGATCCAGAGATCAGCACTTATGGTCTAAAACGTAGTAAATAAGAAGTAAATTAAATAAGAACTAAACTTAAGATGCTTTACAAAGAGTAGTAACGCGAAGACTAGCCTTTTAACACTACGTATGTAGTGAGCGGAATGTAAAAACTACAATACGTCTTCAAATTTCAGCGAGAAATAAGTTCTGGCCTTAAAGGCAGACATAAACTGATTAAAAAGCACGCGCGTGGTAAGGCAGCGAGAAGTCTCTCTCTTCCTGCTAAATGCCATATTTTAAATACTTATACAGCTTACAACCTCATTTGCATAAGCAATTCTACTCGCGCTTATTCTGGCTGTAAATGAAAAATAAGAGAGGATAGCAAAGTTTTAAAATAAAATAAACGTTAGTAAAACTTAAAATCCTTACAGGGTTTCAAAATTAAAAATAACCATTGGAAAATTAAAATAATCCCTAAAACGTTATCTCTGTGATCTCCACATCAAAGCATGAAGCACATGCGTATAAATGTACATTTTTAACTCACTAAAGCAAAACAATTAAATTTTATTAAATGGACATTTTATTTTAAGGAGACCCCATTAAAGCTTAGATAGTTTTTACATTACTTTTTTCACTGATTTAAGAAACGAGACAATCAGTTTTCATTAAAGAATTGAATTGAATAATTTTGCACCTTATTTTAAGAAATATTAGAACAAGAAGTATATGTTTAAGATCTACAACCGCCATCTATATAAGCTTAAGATCTGCAACTACCTTTTCTGAACATCCTGTATTCTTCATTATAGATGTATGTAATTCTACCCTTCACAGACAAACACCATGAGACAATCATACACAACACATACACAAATGTTTTAGAAACCTTCTTTAAGGCTCCTTTTACGGTCTGTGGGATCAGCAGAATACCAACGCTGATCATAATAGAATGCCTAGGAAAGAATATATCTACAGGGGCACGGTCTTTGGCAATACGGTAACAATGTGATATGATTGACTACAAATGGAAACTAAATAGTGAGAAAAAAAGTCCAACATGCAAAATATTTCGAATTTGACATCTAAATTATTGCTTTATATTTTCTATGTCACCTGTTTAAGTTCTGAATTATTCCTCGTACAATTCACTCTGTGTGATAGGTTTACTACAATAAAAAATAAGCATTCGGATCCAAGACGGTATTTGTGAGTTACAATAACTAATGCGAAGCTTTTTTTATATAGCAGGCCAAAGTTTTTGAAACGATAACAAAGGTAAAGAGTAATTTGAAGTAAGAAGTAATGAATAAATTACAATCCTTTAGTCTGAAGATCGTGATTGGACGTTCGTGGTTTCCAGGTAAGGCTATTTTTTCGAAATGTGCTCTTTCTTTGCAGAAATTCTATGGAAGTGTCTTTGCAGAAGCTTACAGATGTGGAACTTAAGGATTGTTGAGCTCTTCCTTGTGTATACGGTGTACTACTATGTCTTTTATGTTGCTCATTTTCATATTGTACCAGAGCTAAGGGGAAAAGTAATGCCTGTATTGATAAATGTATTTTTCCTATACTATTCGGTTTCAAAAGTCATTAAAGACACTCATGTTATCCCTGAGCTGCAAGTTCTTAAGCATTCTAATTGCAAAAGAGCTTTGAATGAGATTCCAACAGAGAATTGTGTCTTTACGTGAACGACGGCATTTATTCTATCGGTAATTTATCAATGATGTAATACTGTATCATAAGGTTTGCTCTGCAATGACGCGGTCTTCAATCTCGATTCGAATCCATTCTGCACAGTCAAAGCTAAGGTATTATTCCTCGCAACCGACTAAGGATAATCCTGTTTGAAATAAACACTGTACGCGAATAATTAACAAAAAAGTTCTTCGTGGAACCTTTTCGTGGAATCTTTGTGTACTACCTTCACATCTACTTTGAAGACCATTTATAACAAAAAAAATGGCGTATTAACATTTTTTAAGACTTGATAAAGAATATTCTTTAGATGTAATCCTCACACTGATCATATAAACAAGATGCATAAATATTTTAGGCTAATTGTACCTATATAGTATGACATAAATTTAGTTTAACGTCATTGGTCTGAAGAACACCGCAAGTGCAAAACAAAATTCTAAAATTTACGCTAACGTGTGAAACTTCAATCTTTTTAAGCGGCTGTGGTTCCATCTGTATGGGTAACTTTCAGAGTGATCTTGCGAGGCATAATACCAGAAACTTCGAGGGCTTGACGAACTGCTGATCCTGGGCGACATCTTTAAGAAAGAATGAAATAAATGAAATTCCTCCAATATCAGAATCGTACGATTATTCTCCCAGAAGTTCTAATGAGTTCCTTACAGCAGAAATTAGACATTAAGACGGAAAGCCATCCTGTTGGTTAGAGTGGTTAGCGATGCTGGCTGCCGTATCGTTGGGACCAGGTTCGAATCCTGGAAAAGGCGAAAATGTTTGAAAGGCCATAGGATCATGCGTGACATTGGACACTTAAAATACGGGAGAACCGAAAGTCGCGGGAGGTTTAGTAGTAGAGGAAGAGGACTGGAAGAC
>KK114501.1:762749-789295 GCA_000611955.2 Stegodyphus mimosarum | reverse complement strand
CTGGGAGTTGTCCCTCAGTGCGTTCTCGATAACAACTGTGACCAAGTTAAGACAACTGACAGGAAACCGAAAGTCGCGAGAAGTTTAGTACCAGGGAAAGACGACTGGAAGACTCTTGCAGTTGTCTCACAGTGTGCTCTCGGTAACAACTGAGACCAAGCTTACCTTTCTCTTGGGTTAATTCTATTGTCTTCTGTGTAACACCCTGCATAAAGTTCTTGGTGATGAGACCTTATGAGATCGGAGGTTTATGAGCCATTCCCAAAGAATATGCTATAAGAATTTCTTCTTTTGAACAACTTTTAAAGAGTCCTGTTATTCTGATAGCGTAACTTGTTCTAACTTGTTTAGGTTTTCATTTCCATAAAATAATCATAAAATAATAAATAAATTAATAAAATTTGAAAGGGCTCAAATTTTAACGGTCGCCCAAATGTTTTTGTTAAGGTTTTTCTACGCTCTTCATCAGCTCGCAGTCTACCAGTTTGCTGTTACACTCACTCCTGCTAACTCCTTTCTTTTTGTCTTTTTAGCTTTATTATTAAGCTTCGTTTTCTTCGCACTTATGGCATATTTAATTCAATAGCAAAAATTTTAAAAATAGCAAAGCAGCACATGTTTAGAATTCCCAATGCAGTGTTGGGATACATTTTTCTATTTTTTTCTGTCTTTTCTCAGTTCATCATATAATTATTCAGTTTTCTTAGTAAATGATAGCTTGCAAAACTCGTTTGCTTTGTCTTTTTATTATTAACGCTTCGTGTATTAAATTTATTATTTAAATATTATGTTCTCTGCACTAATCTCACATGCAACTGAAGTCAACAGCAAAAGCAACAGCATACCTTTAGAATACCTTTACCGATAGACAATCTCGCGCTCTGGAGGTAAAAATGATTTATTCCGTAATGTGCTGCCACTGGTTATCCTCAATTCGTTGAGTTGGTAATCAAAACTTTATTAAGGTTTTACAAAGTACGAAATATGAAATTCGAAATACCAGATTCGGGTTTCCAAGTGCAATGTTTGGGTGGTCGACTACGTTATTCAAAGCTGGATGGCTCTATGTACCCTCTTTTCTTCATAGTGCAAGGAACATGCATACATGCATTCATACTTCCTTATTTAATTTCTTTAAAAATAATACAGAGTGATAAGATTTGGTGGCAACAATTTGAGAAGTGATTTGCCGTGTATAGCGAAAGCAAAATCCCGTTTCGAAACTAATAGCCCATTCGAGCTAACGCCCATTTGGGCTGATAAATAAATAAAAATAAAGTTTTACACAAGTAACTTGTCAAGCAGAAGTAAGCAGTAGATTTTACACAACATTATGTGATTATATAATATAGTTTATATATAATTACTGTTGTTGAAACATTAGCAGTAGATTTTATATATGACTGCTGTTGTTGTAATATTTTATATATGATTGCTGCTGCTATTGTTGTAAAAATATTTCCATCCGAGAAAACTGAAACTTTTTAAAGACATAAATATTTTTTTTCTTTAGAATTTTAACTATTTCAAATTTTTCAATGAATATTGTTATTAGCCCAAAGGGCATTAGCCCGGATGGACTATTAATTTCGTTTTGGCATTTTGCGTTGATTCACTTTTGATGCCAGTTCACTTTTCAAATTGCTGCCACCAAATATTAGATCTCTACATAAAGAATCTGCATGAACGTTTGTATGTTTCTTGCTCTGTGAAAAAAACAATGGCTCCTAGAGACATCAAATTATGAATAACGTAGACCTCCACTCGAATACAGGTATCTGGGAGACCAAATTTGGAATTTGTTTTATTATCTATTTCATATTTTTAAAGAGTTTGCGAGTTTTCGATTAAGAAACTCAACTATTTCACAACGAGCAATGGCAACACTGACAGAGAGAGAGAAAAAAAAAATCTCCAGCGCGCGAGATTGTGTATCGGAAATTGTAAAGATATTCTCTTTTAAAATTATTTTGCGATATTGCTGTTGTATTAAATTTTATGGTTAAAGTACGAAGAACATGATGTTTAATAAATAAAAGCAACACACAAATCGTTAAAAAATCCCCTTTGGGAGTAATATAAAATCTGAAAACGTCCAGATTTATCATTATTATTATCGTTTTACAGTTACACGAAATCTTTCAAGTATTAAGCGTCAGGCGTTTCCAATTGCTTTGAATTATTTCAAAAGTCAGTTTTAAGTTGATTAGCAGTAAGTTAATTTGTTAGAATTTTTATGCATTGTTGTATGGATATATTTTCGCCTCTCACTGTACTGTGTCTCACCATAATATACAAAAAACTTACTCTAAATCAGCATTTTACAGATGACCTTGCCGGGCTTCTTAGAGAGATTATTTATCATTTATTTTTATTATTTTCTGAATCATGAGACGGAATTATTGATTGAAAGAAAAAGATCGTTTTCAAGGACTTTCGAATATCTTTAGGATTTAAGACAAAACTTTAAAGAGTAAACTGATGTATATGACCTTGAAGACTGAGAAGACGTTTTCAATACTTTCAATTCTGTGGGAAGACATTTCGCCATTATTTTTTACAATTGAACATTTCTGTTTAAAAGCTTCTGTTTTCTTCTTTTTTCTAATCTCGTAATTCACTTTTCTCTCGAAAAATCTTGGAATGAAGCCAACGTTCTTTTGAAGAACTGACGGATGTGCAATTTACAACAAATTTTGCTTTAGAAATACTTAGCCATACAATAGAAAGAGGTTTAAAAAATAAATAAATAAAAAAGGAAGGAAAAATCGCAAGAGAAATGAGCATTACTTGCGATTTTGCTTGAGTAACTATTTGGAAAAGGGTTGCCATATTGGCTCCTTTTTTTTAAACCAATTAACGGAAATAGGATTTCCTGGATTTGGATGGCGACCTAGAGATCTTTTGGTATCTTAACGTTCTCCTTATTTACTGCCAAATAAAATCATTCGTATGAAAATCATATTTTTTTTTATTAAACACATACAATCTCCCCGTGCATCACAAAAGTACAACATGGGGCTTACAGATGTAAGTTAAATACAACATTAAATATTACACTAAAACGAACAATAAAACGAACAAAAACAAGGAACAGCAGTCTAGATTTCACAAAAACTGATAAGTTCACTCGCCAAATCACACCAAGCTTTTTCAAATCATTCTGCATGCATAATCTAGGACCATCAAAGGTAGGACACGAATAAATTAAATGTTCCACATCCTCAGGTACTCTTTTAGAACATTCACATAAATTATTTGATTTAAGATTAAAACGAAACAAATAATTTGCAAACTTACCGTGACCAGATAAAAACTGAGATACTTTAAAATTAGTAAAAAAGAAAGACTCAGATTGCAGCCTGTAATTAACAGAAGGAAAGAACTTTTTAGTACACCTAGCATTACAAGCTGAGATATATTCCTCATTCCAGTTAGATACAAGCTTTTTAAAATAAAAGGACTTCCAATAACTCTTCGGAATGCCAATATTTAAGTCGACAGGTAAATTTAACGCATCTTTAGCTAAGAAATCGGCTCTTTCATTTCCGCAGACTCCATGATGACCGCGCACATAAGCAAAACGAATATCAATTTTCTTGTCTCTTAGCGAACTAACAGTTAAAAGAATTTCGATTACAAGTTTGTCGTTGCTAGTAGTACTGTTCAAAAGGTGGAGAGAAGAAAGAGGATCTGAACATACAAGATACCTTGAGAATGCAGACCCATTATCCTTGATCCACTTGACGACAAGATAAATACAGAGAAGTTTTGCTTGAAAAACTGTGCATTCATCTCGAATACGATGCTTGAAATGGCAAACCTCAGATTGATCTTCAAAAAGAACAAATACTAGACCAACCTTATTGGTACTGCTGTCTGTAAAACAAACCATATGAAAAGACTTCAGAATAGTTTCTTTATAATCACAGGAATTTATGGGCTATAAAGAAGCAGGATGAGGAATATCGGAAAAGAGTACAATTCCATTTACGCAGTCCTCCAAAGTATTGGTTGCCAAAGCCCCGAGAATATTATTCCTATATTCAATTTCGAAATCAATAGGTGAAACTTCTGCAAGAATAAAAGTAGCCTCATAATTTAGTGTTCTGTAACCACTAATAATGCGAAGGAGAATTCAACGTTGAATCTTTCTCAGATTCCTTTTGTTAATCTTCTTTGAAAGAACATGTCCCCAAGCACGAGAACCATACGAGATGAAAGGCACAATACACTGCTGATAAATCAGTTTCTTGACTTCATAGCTTACTCCAAAAATGTTCTTAGCAATTCGGTGAAGACCGTTAATAATTTTTTCACATTTAGTAGAGATAAATTCGATGTGCCTTTTCCATGTTAATTTTCGGTCAAGTATAACACCAAGGTACTTAACACTTTCTACGAATTCCAAGGGCGAGTCATCGAGCATCAAAGGTGTAATATTAAGTTCATCAATGTTTTTGGAAACAATCATAGCTTTACTTTTTAAAGGATTAAAAGCGAGTTTATGGGAGATCACCCAATGAGAGACCAAATCCAGCACAGCTTGTGCTCTCAAAAGAGTAGTAGTTAAAAGCTTTCCTTTAAAAATTAAAAGTAAGTCATCTGCAAATGTAATTTTTAAACAACCGTCAAGGTGACTTAAAAGATCGTTCATTGTAATGTTCCAAAGTGTGGGACCAGACACAGAACCTTGAAGACAGCCTTTTCCCACAGAATAAACTACGTTCGGAACCAAAATTTCACTTAATAATATTTTATCACGAGCAAATATTTGCACTTTTTCTCCCATAGCGATTCAATGAGGAAATTCCGCTAAATACGGGTAGTTTGGCCCGGGATCAAACTCTAGATAAATGACTGGTTATATGCATATTTTAAAATCATGGTTCACACTAGTTTTCTTCACTGAGAAATCCTTGCTCTTAGTCTGGTAACCTTCGAATACTTTCCATTATTATCCAGTCCTATCATCCGAAACGAAATCTTTGAAATTTCATAAATTCTCAACACTTAAAATTATTACTTGTATGAAAAATAATGGTAGCAGAATCAGAATTCAGAATCTAGTTTATCTAGTGAAATTTTCTGATGTGAGTCATAATTATGAAGATCGATCATAAATTGCTGTCTTTATTTTCACTTGTATGATAATCTCAACTAATTTCATTCTTAAAATGCTATTCTTTTTAAAATATTCTCATGAAAATCAAAAACAAGATGCAGTATGTGTCTACCTGAAAATTCTTCGGGGTATTATGGGAATCCCAACAAATAAAAAGCTCGAAAATATATGCCGCTAAAAAATATAGCTTAAAAAAGAACCAATATTAATAATAAAGAACCAAATTCCAGATTTTCAAAAAGAATGCCACAAGTTTTAAAAAATATTAAAATTTCAAGGTTGGAAATCTGTATAATATAAATGCTGAATTTTCAAATCATTATCAAATGATTTGAAAATTTGTTAAATAAGAAATAATAAAAATAAGGAAATAAATAAATAAGAAAAATCACGTATTATTAACTAAGAAAAATAATTAAGAAAAACAAAGTAATTTGAAAGATAAATTTAAAAAAGATCCGATGTGTGAACTACATGACTCCTTATACGGCTTATTAAATTACACAAGGTAAGTTGAAAATGACATAAAAAATCGAAAATTTTGAAATTAAATATCCCGGTGAATTTTTGTGGTAAGGAAGTCGAACTCCTAATTTTATAGTTTCTTAAAAAGTGCGAAACTTTCCGAAACATAAATATAGGAACTAAGAGGCAGCATTAAAAGTTAAATTTCGTTATTTGTCGAAAGTTAAATTTTTGTTTAATTTGGCATCGCTAAAACAAATATTTTCCTCATTTAAAACACTTCTGTAATTGGAAGTTGTGACCACGACAGGTTTTGGTTTGATTTATGTGATTACGGCAAAGTCTCGAGAGCTATCTGCCTAAGAAGAGAGATGCGTTCGTGGAGGATTTTCTAAGGAGAACTGGTCGTGTAAACGTTGCACAATCGAGAAAACGGCTATGCAACCAGCCTACCAGTGTTCAGTGGCTTTATCGCTCTTGACTCCGACCGACAATTGCGAAAATAAAGCCCGAGTAAAGACATATATAATTGGTTAGCAGATTGCAATAAAAAGAGTTGCACAACTAGATGTTATAGCATTCCCATACAGAAAAGTTGAACCTTCTATGTCACGTCCTTTTTGAGTTATATGAGATATATTCATACGTACGTACGTGCGACAAGTATCACGAAAAAAATCCCTTTTGAACAATTTTTAATTTGTTTTACAATCCATTTATTCAATCCGTACGTACAAATATCACGCAAGAAAAATCATCCAAGTAGTTTCGAGAACGGTCAGAATGGATATTTCCGCTGGTAACAGCGGTAAGAGCTGGATTATGCATGAATTCTGCATTCTGGGGGAATAATTAATGCCACAGTAGCGTAAATTAAGGTTACTAAAAAAATGTATGAACTCAAGTATACGTAATGTCTCTAACGTCTGTAATGAATACTTTCATTTTGCTCTCGACTATAGATGGCTCTGCTGTTTCTTAGTATTCTAACGCTATGAGATATTTTTAATGTTTATAACATCTAAATGATTTAGAATTGAATGGAACATTGAATCTAACATCGCACTGTAAAATTTCTAAAATGTATACTGCTCACTGTATGATAAGATTTATTGGCATGGATTCTGCTCCTTTTAATGCAGATATTATTGATCACAGTAGTACATAGTAGTATTTGAAATGTGATAAGAGTATGAAGTTTTTGAACTGATTTCATTAAAAAAATGATAAATGACAAAAAGCAAATTTATAATTGTTAAGAGATTTGAATAAATTCTTTCTGATTTTTTTTGTTTTTTTTTTTTTTTTCGTTACTTGGCACGTTCGTACAGCAGCTTCTGCATTCCTAATTAGCGGTCAGTTATTAGGAAAAACTTTTCCGACAATTTATTTTAATTTTACAAATACTGGAGGCAAGACATTCTTAAAACTGAGATTTCTTTTAAGAAGCAAAAAAGTTCACATAAGGCAGGAATTCCCCACGATCTCGCCTACTCAAATCAAGTTAAGGATGTTACCTTTGCAATACAGCTAACGCAACATTTCAAACCGAATGATTCTCCAGGAACTAAAGACGGATCACCACATCGAGAAATCGACTCCATCCATCGATTAAATCTCCATTCCCATAAAACCTGATAAAAAGAGTTACGTCTAAGTTGTGAATGCAATAAATCACTCCAGCTCAGAAAAGGCTCCTGGAAGTGATTGCATTACAAAGGGACTTATGAGAAATCTCCCACACGGTGCCATCGGTAAAGTGACAAGTATCTTTAACGCATATCTTGCAAATTCATGCTTCCCGCAACCTTGGAGGAATGGAAACATTTCTCTTGTCCCTGATTGTGGAAAATCACCTGATGATCTCTCACGTTATAGGGCGGTTACTCTAGTGTCGTCGCGGGGAAGAGTTCTTGAATGCATCATCTACAATAGACTGAAGTCTATTATTCATCATTTATAGCAAACTGCACAGATCACACCGATGAACAAAATTGTTTTCGGCGAGTCTTTTGAACGACTCAACAATTAGTATGGATTTCAGAATTAATTGGAATAACAATACGCAATAAATCAACTGTTTTTCCTTATGCTAGATGTGGCCAAAGTGTTTGAATACGTCTAGCGTAAAAGATTTAACCGCAAGCTTGTACAGATGGATCGAATTGCTTCTAATAATCGCATTATTTCTTTACAACAGGTCTTTCTCAGTAAGACAAGGAGATTGCATCTCTTTTTCACATCCAGTCTGTGTTGGTGTCCCGCAAGGTTCTAGTCTTGGCTTGTTCCTCTAATTTATCTAAAATCTTATTTGCAAAATTTAAAGACGAACTAAGCACCATGATTGCGGGTTATACCGATGACACTGCCATCATCACTCATTCGAAAATGTCGAATCACGCTCTTGAACGGATCCAGGACAAGATTACGGAGATTAAGAAATGGCGCCAGAAATAGAAAATATAATCCAGAAAAATTCCAAATTTTCAAGAAATATAAAGTTCCAGATAAACTGGTCTGTAAAGTGACTCTCTCCGGAAAGCAAGTCCTACTTGTACATTCAGCTGAATACTTACGAGTTTGGTTCAATAAATCATTTACTTTGTCAACACCGAGTAATAGTGTACAGTTATATTGCATCATTCGCAAAAGTTCCAAGCACTTTCAAGTGATCCAGGACTCAGTTTTGCCCGTATAAGGCTATTATCCGCCAGATCTCTTCTTATGCATCACCCTTTTTCGCAAGTGGGAAAGAAAATGAACTCAGGAAATTGCAAGTCCTGCAAAACAAGCTCCTACGGGTTATCACTGGTGGCCCTTACTTCAGACTATATGACAATTTGCATCATGATTTGAAAACTTACATAATAAAGGATTACCTAAGCAAACTTACTATGAAATTCTATAACAGGACAGCAGTCAACACTACTGCAAACTTTGCTACACAAAATTTTGAAATCTTAGTGGACGATTTTTTTTTCATTTGACCGTACGCTACACATCCTCTACAGCAAGAAGAAGTTCTCATCTGACATGTGGTTTCATCCATCAACTCCACATAGCCGAACTACCTACATGATGTAAATTCTTAAGTACTATGCATTTTTTTATCTCATGAGTTGCCTGAATTGGACGTATCGATGTGAAAGCTCACACTACTGTCACACCTGGGAATACTCATTTTCCATACTGCCTACCTGGATTTTCTCCTAGCATTTACTATAGATGTTACCACATGCGTGACGACTCAGTGCTACAGAGGCAAAAGGCCTTTTCTCTTTTTTTACTGTCCAAGACCTCCTATGAAAGACATATTTCCTCTACCATCCTTGTCAGGCTCCGAAAGGAAGCTTCGAGTGTTCGCAGTGTCTAATCCATAGTGATTCAGATCGCAGTGTCTAATCCAGGCAACACACCAGATAGGAAAATATATAGTTAAGAATTCACATCGTGAAGCGTAACAGGTACTTCGGCTATGTGTAGATGAGGGTCGAAACCACATGTCAGGGGAGAATTCCTTCTTGCTGTGGAACATGTGTAGCTAACGGACTACAGAGGCAAAGCGCCTTTTCGTTTCTTTTCATCATCCAAGACCAGCATTTTCATCTACCATTCCATGTACCATTTCCATTTCATGTACCGTTCCTTCTCAGGTTCCGAAAGAAATTTTGTAACTGCTCTGGGAAGAACTGCTTAAGCAGCAACCCCTCAGAATACTTCTTCAGTATAGCATGTATTGCTAAGTCTGTCAAAGAAAAGCGACATTAAGAAAATGACATTTTTCTCGGGTTAGGCTGAATTATTTTCACTATGAGATAAAGAGGTTACTTGATTCATGACAAAGCCACGAAGTCTATCTGCCTAAAGGAAAGGATCTTATCATGGAGGAATATTTAAGGAAAACTGAATCGTGTTCCAGTTACAAAGGCGGAAACCACGAAAACTCCAGTGCAAACAACCCGTTCGCCAGAATTTGATCCCAGATATTTTAATAAATGTACATTGGACTGTGCTAGTAATCATTATCACCAGTATTAATCTGCCAATTAGTGTAGTTTGAATTGATCACAATCAGTCCTAAAATGTTGTGAACTCGTTCCAAAGTCATATCTGAATCATGTAATAATATCGGTTGAAAATAATATTGTTGCGTTCTACGGGTTCGCGGATTTGTAGTAATTGATGATAACGCTTGAGGAAGAATGAACACACAGTTTATTCGCTAGTAAGCCGTATTACACAGAACAGTTTGAAAGACATGTTTACACTTGTCGAAAAACTACGACAGTAAAGGAAAAACTCAGTAACACAGTCTTTATGCTATAACGGTGAAGAAAGCTTCACGGCAAAGCATTAAAGTACAGCTTTCGACTCTGCCGGTCGCTCTCAAGCTAATTTCTGAACTCAAGACATACCTCATCACCGTATAGGCAGGGTATACATAGCTTTAACATAGCTTCGAGAATATTTCCGAGAAAACCGCTAAGGATGCGGTTCTAAAATGTTCTCCCTCCGTCTATAACATATCGTAAATATCGCCAGATGGGCGATTTCGCACCAAATCTGGCAACCCTGCCTTTCTCTGCCACTTTCTGAGAACCCTCTTTGTGGGGAAGCTATCTCACAGTGCAGCCGCTGGGTATGTCGCGATAATATTATATTTTATGAAGTGGGAAAGTTATTTCATAAACATCTGGTTAAAATCGTGGTGAATTGTTACCTAAGTTATATAATAAATAATCGAAATCCTAATAAATTAATAAATTAAGAGTAGCGTATATGTGCGGACATTAGTTTAATGTAAGACTTTAGCTCTTAATACTGGACTTAAGTTTGTCAGCTTAGTATAACACAAACTATAGTTTTAAAAGCACCATCACGATTAGTCACGAAGCCTGTCAACGTACTTAATATCGGGACAAGCAACAAAATAATTAAATAAATAAATATTATATTAAAAAATTGCATTCTTGAAATTTCATTCCTCGAAGAGTTTACTGTTAAAATTAAAAAAAAAAAAATTCAAAATGAAAGACATAAAATTCATAAGATTAAAAGATATTGCAATCTGATCTCGGTTAACTAATCTAAAAATAGTTTGCAAGAAATAAAATTCAAAGGCCATAAAATTTTAAGTTTAATATGAGTTGTTCAAAATGGAAAAGCCAAATGGTAAAACAAATTGCTATGATATTTTTTCATCTTTGAATTAAAAAAGAGTATTTAATTAAAAAAAGATTTAATTATTTAAGTACAGCTCTGCCTTCATATCTCTGCATCGTTTACCCACCAGGTTTGCAGCAGATATTTCTCTCAAACTGGCAATACTTTCTACTTTGCCGCGACCCCAAATCCACCCAATGGAAACTGCAAACATCTCAAAGAAGTTACTTTAGAAGTCATACACGTAAAAAAACACTAAGCTCATACCCAAAACCGATTACTTAAAATCTCAAACGGCAAATTTATTATCCTTCGAATAAAAATATACATAATAATACTTTTCTTCGAAAGAAGACTAAATAAAGAGTTCATACCTAAATCTCATTACTTAAATGGAGCATAACTACTCCATAAAACATGCTAATAAATATCTTTGAACGTAAGATAACAAATTAAATACGCTTGGCGTACTTTAATCTGTCTACGAAGAAAGTAAAGATAACATCCAGTATTCACCGCATTTAGAATTTTCAATTATATTTTACTGAGGTAAATTAATGGACACTATCGCGTGTAAATATAAACAGAATTAAGTTTTTTTTGTCATTGCCAGGTTTTTGTAGTGAAAATAGGAAAGAACTACAAACAATTGAAGTAAAAGAAGTGTTATTGTGTTAAATATCTCTAAACAAAGCGTTACATCTCCTTTCCTTTCCAAATATTGTGAAAAATTTTGTTTCTAGATCCCATTAATAAGGATAAAAGGAAATAATACCTCTAGCAAAGTTTAGATGACTTCAGCATTTTTGTTTCCGTATTTGGGAAACGTATCAGTGATGATAGATTGCTAATTTGTAGAACTTCGTGTTCCTGGATTCAGATTTTCTTCTTTCAACTGCTAAAAACCTAATGTTAGAAATTTAAAAAAAAAAACTAGCCTACGGCAGAGCAGAAGGTTTTACCTTTTTTTCCTTTTCTATTTTTAGCCCAAAAGACATTAGCACAGAAGGGATATTAATTTCGTCTTCGCATTTTACGTCAATTCACTTTCTGAGTTAATTCATTTTTCAGCAGCCCTGTATTATATTCAAAGAAATTAAATAATGAATAATCTGCATAAATGTATGTATGTTTCTGGCAGTGTGATAAAACAATTATACCTACAGCCATCAAAGTTTGAACAACGTAGTCCTCCACTTGAATATGGGCATCTGGAAGCCTAAATTTGAAATCTGGAATTTGTTTTATTATCTATTTCCTATTTTTTAAAACGTTAATGACTTTTTGATTAACAAACTCAACGATTTCAAAGCGAGCAGTGCCAACACTGCACGAAAAGAAAAGCACTTTTTTCTCCAGGCGCGAGACTGTACAGGCTCTTTTTAAATATTTTGTGATATTACTGTTGCATTGGATTTAATGGCTTAAATGCGAAAAACATAATATTTAATAAGTAAAAGGTAACACACAAAACATTAAAAAAAACGTTCGTTTGGGCTTAATATAAAATCTGAAAGCTTTCAGGTTTTTTATTAATTTCTTTTTATGGAGGGCACCAGTCATTTTAGGCTTTGGCCGCAACTAAGCCCAGAAGAGATAATTATTTCATTATGGAGGCACTTAATGGGCGGTCTCTCCATTAAGTGTCCATTATCTGTCTCTTCTATGAAGGGACAGATAATTTACATTCATGCCTTCTCCGTGATTCAAGCCTGAGTCCTTCGGTACGCAGCAATATTCACTAACCACTTTCCCGTCTGGGCGGTGACTAAGCTGAAATTGGTGATTTAAAATAATTTAAAAATCGTGTTGGTTATAAACACTGCTTAAGACATCGTAAATATTACCAAAACCAGCTAACAAGCTCTTTTGTAGAAAATTTGAAGTTGTACTGACACCAGAACCGAAAACATCAAGAAAAGCTTATTCACAAAACTAATTGGAAGGAAAAGTATTAACTTCAATTTTTTTAAATGAAAATATTCAGTATTTTTGGGAGTAACTGAATTTATGTATTTTATCAGCGGAAATTAAAGAACCTGAAAGATAAGGGAAGATGGTAAGAAAATGTGAAATGTTTCTTATATTATCTTTGTAAAAGAACATTTAATTCGTCACTTTGTAGAGTCCTCAGGTTTTCTGAAACAGTAAACTGGAAAACTTTGTAATGTCCTCCACGAAATTCGTACTTGGAACCAACAGTTTGCTAACCTGACGTGCTTCCAGTTATACCACGAAAGCACGGGGGGAAAGATAGAGGAAATACCTTGCATTTCCCTCCTCTTTAAAAGGCTAATGGGAAGGCAGGGATCCCGTCGCCAGATCCTGGTTATGATCAATTAGTTCGGGCGCCACTGTATAGTCTCTTAGGTTTGTTTCAGAATTGAAAACATGTACAACGTGCAACATCCTTCCCAGGATTCGAACTCCGGACCTCACAAATGCTGGATGGCTGAGCTTTCAATACCACTATGAAGGCACACGGTAAGAAAGAAGAAAATACCTTACAGTATTACAGTAGAAATATAGCATACTTTACAGTAAAATCTGCATCTATTGTACAGTAAGTATAAACACAGCAGGTATAAGTAACGTATTAAAATATTGCTTTTGTCAAACGAATGTTATATATCTTTAAGCGTATAATAACATTTTTGGATGTTATTAGAAGACCTGTAGAGAAACTTTTGTTTTGGGGGGGTTATTAGTATTTACATAGCTAGGCCTAACTATTAAAGGGTAACAGAAGGGAGGATATTAAATTTTCAAGGAAATTAGTGTTTTGCTGCGCAAGCGGGATCGTGGTTAGTGACTCTGACTGCCATACTGAAGCATAGCAATTCACGGAGAAGACATGAATGTTTTTAAATGTATAGTGTCTGTGCGGCATGGTGTGACTGAAAATACGTAACGAGCCAGAAGTCCTCTCGAGAGGTTGGTGAAAGGAGAAGATGAGTGGAGACCCTCGAAACCGTCCTCCCGAGATGCTTTCTTTCAAAATCGGGAGCGGAACTGAGCAAACTCGTAGTGTCGCCTGTATGGCGCCAAAGGCTCTTGTCAACGACAGGCGGAATTTTACTTACTTGCCACTATGAATCTCGTGTGGTTGCTCTGATATCAGATAAGTGAGATTAGTCCCAACAGCAGCAACAATCATTGGTTCAAGAGCCAGTATAAGAAAGATTTATTAAGCAGTATAAATTAATGGAAATTCGATTTGGTGATTACGAAAAATGACTTTAAAATAGTGAATCCAGAACTCGTCATTTCAACATTCTTAATCAACCATATGGAATCATTATTTAAAGATAAATTCCCATTGCGTAATGCAAGGCATATGATCTTTATACTGTCTGCAAAAACGAATTCTGTTATTGTAAAGTCGTTAAATTTTTCAAAGTTAGAAGTTTGTAAAATCTACCGTGCTCTCAACAGGAATTCTGTTAAGACTGTTCCATTTGCTTATTGGATAATCTGATACCCCTCAATAATGCATGAGAGAAATCCATTGGATGTCTTAAAAAGTTATTAGTTATTTTTTAAGTTTTACTAAAAATAAATTTCAAGTTAATTTCTAATCTATTTTCCTTGGCTCGTAACGATACCGGCTGAAGCCAGAAGGGAAAGCAGAAAAGCGAGCGGCATAGTTTAAAAGTAGGGGAGAAAAGTAGGAAAGAAAGGAATTTTTGGATCAATAACATTTTAAATATCCGGATGCTTAGACAGGTAAACAGGTATATAGCCCACCACAGACTCCTCTACAGAATCGAAAAGGTATTGCCTCAACACACTAACCAACTAGAGTTTGAAAAACTGGAACTGACTGTATACTTTTGACTTCTAAACAACACTGGAATTACACATCACAGATGTTACATTTAAGCATAAGAGGATAATAGCATAAAATTTGGCAAAGCTACATGACATAACACAAACTGTTGAGTATACTCATTACATTATTGCATTATGTAAATACAACCGCTGTACTGGAATTTTTGCATTTTTATATAAGTAGGTAAACATATGGAGTTCGATTTTGCTAATATGTCTGATTCTTGTTATTTTAGGGTATTTGTTACAGGTAAGACTGTATTCAGCTCAGATCTTTCAGCCCAAAAATGCAAAGTTCATAAATAAAGTTCAAAGTTCGGCTCAGTACGCTTGGTGTTTTGAGGCATTATGGAAATTGCTGATATTGCTCGGAATCAATTATTGCGATTAGCCTTCCTCTTTTCCGTTTTTCTGTCCCAAGGTGTGACTTGGCATAGATTCAGTCCTAGAGCACTGAGCTTTTAGTATGTTTTCCCGATTTTTGAATACAGATGGCGTTGAGTTATCATCAGTCTTTTGAAGTTAAGGTCTGGATTTGTGTGTTTGCGAATGTGCAAGTCATTTGAAAGAGGACAGAAGAATACGTAATGGTCTGCATCGACATTTTACTTTTGTAAACATCCATGCGTTTTCCATGCTCAAGGCTTTGGCAGCCGGTTCCTCTGCCTTAATATAGACTGGCAAAAGACTGGCTTTTTTTCAAACTGTACATCATTGCACAGATCTTGACACTATTTACCTACCATTGAGGTACCCTCTAAGCAGGAATCCCCAATCTTTTTGTACCTATGAGCATATTCTAGAATATCTTGGGGGTGGCGGGCACCTTTATTCTTTCAAAGTAAATTTATATGTTGGCATAGTTAATATTAATAAGTATACCCTATAAAAAGTATTATTCCAAAAAATATATCGTATGCTTACATAAAGTAAATATATACTAAATGATGCAGAAAAAGGTTTACAAATTCTATGGTTTATAGTTCGTTGATATAAAAATTCTTCAAAATGCGTCAAGTGTGGTATTTAGCAATGCATTTCGTAGGCAGCTGCTTCGTAATTAAGAAAGTACGATGAAATTCCTACTTGTAAGCAATCAATAAGATGTTCACCTAGATCTGTACTTTGATTTTGTGACATTCATTTTTGAAAACGATCCTGTTTGACGTTTTAAAAATTTAACAATTAATTTTGTGATATTCATTTTTGAAAACAATGTTTGAAATATTTTAATTTTTAACAATTGATTTTGTGATATTCATTTTTGAAAACAATGATGTTTGACGTTTTTTAATCTTTAACAATTGATTTTGTGATATTCGTTTTCGAAAACAATGATAGTTTACATTTTTTTAACAATTGATTGTACGATATTCGTTTTTGAAAGCAACGGTATTTAACATTTTTTATTTTTTAGCAATTGATTTTATGACATTCATTTTTGAAAACAATGATATTTGACATTTTTAAATTTTTAACAATTGATTTTATGATATTCATTTTTGAAAACAATGATAGTTTATATTTTTTATTTTTTAACAATTGATTGTATAATATTCATTTTTGAAAACAATGATATTTGACATTTTTACATTTTTAACAAATAACCGAGTCAAAATGACAAACTGGCGTGATTCCGGGACCATAGCTTCCAACTGGGACAATCCCGAGCAAACTGAGACGTCTGGTAAACCCATTTAAAATAACGAACATATAATTGTGAAAAAAATCTTTTTTAAACAAATACGTCTATAGTTTTCTAATTAATTACTAACTGTAAATAACCGTACATACCATTTAATTGAAAATTTAAAAATAATTTTTTCCTCGTGGTCCACAGCAGCATGCACATGTAAAACCGTTAGCTAGTGCAAGGTTGCCCCCGGGCATCGGTTTGAGGACCTATGCTCTAAAGTGCCTTCGTCAAAAAGGGTTCTTTCTAATGAGAGTCATCGAAACAAAGCAATTATTTTCGTTGAATACTTTTTAAGCTTTTATGTACATATTTCCAAATTTCTCCTTAACTATTAATAATGAATAGTCAATTTATACATCATTAAAGGGAATAGGCCTCGTCACCAGCCAGCTTTCGTACTCGTCAACCAAGCTGGAAAATACCTGTTAAGGACCCGTTAAAACATTTTGTGCGTAACTCACATTTTAAATTTCTTACTAAATGTTATCGAAGTAGTTAAAATATAGCTCATTGAATAGACATTAATTAAGCCTACGTATAGCCCGAATTTAATCAAGTTACAACAGACAGAATATATATATATATATATATATATAAGGATGCAGTTAGTTTTATTAACCAGTGACTTTATATTAATTATCTTTATTGACTTTCTCGCTTTCCACTCTCCTGCCAGAATTCTAATTTCTAGTTCGCTCGCACGTATTTAAATGAGGTAGAAAGAAATAATATTTAAAGGAAGATTTTAGATTAGAGAATCAGAGCGTGTTCCGCCTGCTGAAGGCCACGTTACTAGTTGAATTCCTTAAAAGCATTTTATTTGTGACGTTGCGTTTCTCTCGTCATTAGACTTGTCATGTCTGTTTTAGCTTTGAACCAACTTGTGCGCTTTCTCTGTACAGACGTTGTGCTAACTTAACAATTTACTTGGTTAATTTCATTTCATCCTTTCTGATTTACGTCATAAATGTTGGCTGGTTCTGTAAGCACGAACAGTGCCTCCTGTTAATCAACAGATTTTAATAAAAGGGTCTTTTATACTCTTTTTATGTCTCGGAAATTACAACAGAGAGACAAGCGAAAATTCGCTTACGTCTTCAAGAGTTCACATCTAGTTATGTTTTTAAAGAGGGTGTGAGACTCTACATGTATATCAGGAATAAATTTAGGAAAAAATTGCAAATACGCATTTCATTGTAAATTGATTTTGAAATCAAAGATTTATTGATTTTTTAAAACCTTCTATGTACCTTTACTTTGGAGCGGGTGTTTGAGGAAAACGCTTTACTCAATATTTATGATACAGAGGCTGTTCGCACATATTTTAGACGATTTTGGTAAGCGGTAATAAAAAGTCGTTTGCTGCAAAAGAAGTAATTGCAATTGTACTATGTTTTTAAAAGTCAAAATTATCGTCTGTGGCTTGGAATTTTTGTTTTTATTCTAAATGGCGAATTTAACAAAGCAGTGGTTCGAAGGCTACATTTACGCTCTTTCCGAAGAGAAATATGCATACTCCGTTATCCAAAAACGATAGTCATGGTTTTGTGATATCTAAAGCGTCGATAGCTAATATCATCAACAAGAAAGGAAAAAAACGTCAAATTGGAGCCTCAAGTAGGACAAAAATTCCAAACAAGTATCCAAGGAAAAAACGGACATCTTCGACTATTGCAAAGGTACGTTGTTTAATGTTAAAAGAAAATCCCCCTAGTCAAAGGACAGTTGCAAAATCATTAAAATGCTCGGTGTCCACTGTAAACAAAATGATAAACGTTGATTTAAATCTTAAGAAAGCGAAAAAACGCAATGTGCATCATCTTCTTCCAAAGCATATCTCTCGACGCAGGACACGCTGTAGAATTCTATATGAGAAACAGTTATCCAAAGAAAAATGGAAAACAGTTGTCACAATAGATGAAGCAGGAGTGTATTTAAATGATTGTAACGAAAAAAGAGCCATTTATTATCATAAAAGGGGAGAAAAAAATTTAAGTACATGGTTCAAAGAATCGAAAGAAAGTTTTTCTAAGGGATTCATGATCGTTGCTGGTTTTTCTTATAATGGGAAGCTAAAAATAGAGTGCAAAAAATGTCAAGATTAACTCCAAATACTATCAGAAACATATTTTATCGCCAGTTTTTCTGAATGAAATACCATCGCTTTACCCACAGTGCCATCCATCTGTGATACTCCATCGGGACAAAGCTAGCAATCACACATCAAAATCCACTGTAAATTTCCTAAAAGAAATGTAACAAAAAGCTGGTATCAAGGCCATAATCCTTCACTGATATCCCTACTAAATCTCCCGATGTGTCACCTATGGATTTTTGTGCTTTCGGACTTTTAAAAACTGCATTATCCAAACGTTGTCCCGAAACCCTAACAGGACTCTAGAAAGCTGTTCGGGAGGAATGGGATAGAATATCTCTTTTGACACTTCAAAAGGCATTATTATCCTAGAAATTGCGGTGTCGAAATATAGTTCAGAATAAAGGATGTCAAATAGAACATTTAAAACACAAGAATTTTATGTAATTTAGTTTTGTGAATACAATATACATCGTCTAAAAAATGTGCGAACAGCCTCTGTATAATAATCTGATTCGCATAATACGTATCATATAATACGCATATAAATATTTCCCATTATCCTTTTTTCCCTTAATTACATACACAATCAACTTTTGAAGTTGTGCAACCAACTTAATTTCATCAATATTCCCATTTTTATTTTATCATCATCCTGAGTGCTTAACGAAATAATATTTTTTTTAAACCGTTCATATCTGAGCTAGCTGGAGGTGAAGCGATTTACGATACTCTGTCACAGTTTGAATAGCACTTTTTTTAAATGCGACGAAACGTACCTAGAAAATGAGCCATAGACCTGAATTGCATGTCTTCTGAATTCTAAATAGTTTCCTAATGGTAATGAGTATCGTAAAAAGCTCATTAAAATCTGAACGGTTGGGACAGTCAACTCAGTTTACGACGTCTAGACTGAAAGGGAAGAGGTAGTTTTGCATCTGCGTCATAATTACCCTTCTTGGTCTAATTTTCTTAGGTTACCTATCAAATCAGTTACTGCTTAAGTATACCGTTATTATTTTTTTAACGGAAAAAAGGATATATATATATATATATATATATATCCTTTTTATATTTCTCAACAACACATTACGAATATGATTTGCTAACAGGATATTCATTTGACATTTTATGCGATTCTTAAAAAATATGGTCAAGAAAGTCAAAGAGACCTGTCGTTAACATGAATCTATATTTCTCTGACATACTTCAGAGAAGAAATAATTGGGTAGAAGGAGGCACGCAACGGAATTAACTTACCTCTTAGTTTGAGTAAAACTCCTTTAATGGATGTTTAACTTACTTAGTATCTGCAATATTATATGCCGATTAATTGACAAGTAATATTGAATACTGGGTTAGCAAACTGGCAAATAAAGTAAAAGAAACTTTTTTGCACGTATATTTTCGTAGAATAATATTTTGGATCTTTCCAGTTTCGACGGATTTTCATAAGTACAGTATAAGGTATTTATATGATTCATAGCAAAAAATAAAGAAAGAACTAAAATAAAAAAAGAAAATCTGAAATGTTTCAGATTCTAAATTACGTCCAAAGGGGCATTTTTTTTAACATTCTGTGTGTTACCTTTGCTTATTATATATCATGCTCCTCATACTTAAACCATAAAATTCAGTTTAACAGCAATATCACAAAATAATTTTAAAATGAGCATACCTTTAGAATTTCCGATACACAGTTACCCGCGCTGGAGATAAAAAGCTTTTTTTCCACGTACAGTCTTGCCATTGCTCGCTTTGAAATCCTTGAGTTTGTAAATCAAAAATTCGTTAAAGCTTTACAAAATATGAAATCGATAATAAAACAAATTCCAAATTTGGGCTTCCAGATGAGCATATTCGGGTGGAAACGTACGTTATTCAAAATCGGATGGCTCTGGGTACCATTGTTTTATTACATCTGGAGAATGTAATGGAATATATGTTACGGTGAAACACCGAAATCTGGAGAATATCGACTTTCACCGGTGAATGTCAACATTAACATACTCGCTTGGTGTATGTCCGAAATATTTTCCAAATACTCTTATTTCTGACTTACACCAGTGAATGTCGACATTCACCATGTACTAATGGTGAATGTTGAATATATGAGAATATTATATTTTCTTCTCCGTAATTCAGTCGCGAAAAAACACACAATACATTCAAAATGAGAAAGGAAAATAATAGAAGTTAAAAAACTTACTTAATTATACAGTACATAGTAAATGAGAAAATAAAATAATAGTAATAAAAACTTACTAAATTATGTGATTCAAATCTGATTTATTGCAACAACTTAAACTATTATGAGACTCTGAATTGCACAAGAGGCCCTTGCTTTTACGACTGCATTTATGGAAAACAGCCAGTCGTCTCTCTTTTCGACCTACACCAGAGCATAACTGTGATTGTCGACATACACCGGTGAGGGTCCGAATGTACAAGAATGCAATGTTACATTCGATCTTTCACCGATGTATTTGGTGAACGTTGACATTCTTCGGTGAAAGTCGACATTCTCCAATTTCGGTCTTTCACAGTAACATATACATTTATGCAGATTCCTCATTATTTAATTTCTTTAAATATAATACAGAGCTGCAAGATTTGGTGGCAACGGTTTGAAAAGTAATTCAGATTTTTAATGTTTCCAACGGAAAATCGCGAAACGAAAACAACAGTCATTCAGAGACAAAACCCCTTTGGACTAAAAATACATATCCTTTCTCCAAATTTCCTAGCATTTGAGACGAATCTTTAGAGAGAAATTTTGCAAGTCATTGCTCTCAGATTCATGGGGGGTCTTTCCAAATGCGGTTTGTCTTAATGTCAGTTTTCGTCCTCTTAAATGTTTTAGTACACAATTTCTCACAAGCATCAATCGCTCCATAGTTTTCATTAAAATCTGTTTTAGTTTAATAACAATATTTTTTTCTTTCTTAAAACTAAAAAGAATACGGACAGCTTTCTGTATTTTTACTTCTTTGTGCGAAATAAAGGAAGTATTAGAATCGCTCAAAATTTCGAGTGTCATAGTTCGACGAAAATATCCATTTTGAGCGCTCTCGAATGCATTTGAAGGTTTTTTTTTTGCTGACGCTTGTACCTACGGACAGAACAAAGGAATATTTTCTAAAACGATTGTAAAATGGATTCAGAAGAGAATTTTTTTCATGACATCTGTACGTGGATACGTACGTATGTATGTATCTCGCATAACTCCAAAATGAGTACCCGTAGAATGGTGAAATTTTGTACAGGTCTTCCTCAACGTTTAGTTCTGCACTTAACTTTTGCTTTGGAATCGGCCACCCCAAACATAAATAAATAAATAAATATCCTTACTCTGTTACCCACCTCGGTAAGATTAGTTTTTTTATTCTTATTTAATGGTAAATTGCGCATTTTTTGCCTTAAAAGTGATTGGATTTTGTTGTTCTTATGTTTCGGTTAAGGTGTTTTTAATTTTACGGTTTAGTTAATCTACATGCAAGAATTGTAGAGTCGTGAACAATTTAAATGTTTAAGTAGTGCTAGACCTAAAGAGGTCATCATTTGTTTACATTTGAAAATCTTAGTAGAAGAGTGAATTAAGTCAGCTGGTGCACCAACTTCAGTGTCTATTTGCCCAGTGGGACCAAAAGCTAAAGTTCAGTTTTGTGCACCGAAAATTTTGTCTTTCTGCCCCCTGGCCGAACTGCATGTTTTTGTGTAGAAATTCTAATTTTAATGTAAAAAAAAATTAATTGTGTTTGGTGTTTTAGGTTTTTCTGTATTTTATAATTTTTATTTAATTAAGATGTTTTGAGATTTTATGTGTTTTTGCCTTGCCGCGAAGTGAGAACTGAATTGATCGAATGTGAGATATATCGCCCATGAATTTAAATCGTCAATATAATGGTCAACGGTTAATGTATATTGTGAGTCGAATAAACAAAATGTTTGAAATGCTTATGAAACTGAAGAGATGAACCGAACGAAGCTCTTAGTCTGAAACAAGCCTTTAAGGCATTATTTGGTGAAACACGTTGAAACTTTTTTAATTGCAATCCTAACCCATTAATCTTCTGTATATTTCATTTGCAATTCAAGAAAAGATAATCATGAATTATTCCAGACGACAAAAGTGTAGGTGGCGTTCATGAAGGTAAATGGCGTTCTTTTTCACAAAGAAGGAAGAGTTTTTGCAACGGATGCAAATTATCGTTTCAAACCACAGAATAGATTCCCGCGCGACCTCGCACTTCCATTTCTGTTTCAGTTTAACATCCGGAACACCTTCGTTATTTGTTCCTGTCCATTTATGGGTGCTCCGGAGAACTCTATTAGAGGTCGTTGGGTCTTGCACGGGTGTTACTTACTACTTATTGCCTCGAAGGTGATACGAGTAAATATTTTGCTAGAGTTCATTGCCTTATCCAATGCCACCGAAGGAAATTTCATATTCATAAAATCCTCGAAGATTAATGCAGACTCTATTCTGGTATGTAGTCTGGAACGATTAGTAAAATATAATTTTTATTTCTTATGCTGCGGATTTCTTAAGGGTAAAAATAAAGATAAATATCTTTGTGAATTTCACAGTTCCTATATTAGGAAAGCGCTCGAAAAAAAATTTCTGAAAACGATTACAAAAAGGATTCTTTTAATTCTTAATGAATATATTTTCAGAATTTATTTCAGCGTCTCTTTGTTTATAGCAAGATAAATTATAATTTTAAAATAAATAATACCTAAAGTGCTAAAAATTTAAATTGAACGTGTTCTTAAGAAGTCAGAATTTTCAGTCTTATTTTGTAAGTTTCCCATCCCGTATGAAATTGTAATATCTCTTTGCTTTCTGTTAGAAAAAGCGAATTTTTTAAATTGTGCTTTTGAGTAAAAATGCGTCACTGGAAATTAAGAGAAACATATTTAAAAGCAATTGTATATACAAAATTCAATGTAATATGTTGTTTAACCCTATTTCGCTCTTCCCGAAGAAAATTATTCGTATCTAGTTATTAAAAAAAGCCGTGAAAGCCATGGGTTTTTCTATATCTAAAGCTACGATAGGCAATATTGCCGACAAGAAAGGTTAAAAAAAACCGTCAAACTTCGTCTTCTAGTGGAAAAATTGTTCTAAATGCATTTCCAATGAAAAAGCAGAATGTTTCGAATTTTGTAAAGGTAGGATCTTTAATGTTAAAGGGAAATCCGCCAAGTCAAAGGATAATTACAAATCATTAAAAGGCTCTCAGTTAACTGTAAATAAAGCGATTAATATTGATTTGAATCTTGAAAAAGCGAAAAAACATAATGTGCGTCATTTTTCTCTATGACATAGAGCCGAAAGAAGAACATGCTGCAGAATGTTTTATGAGAAACATTTATCTGGACAAAAATGGAAAAATGTTGACATCGTAGACGAATCTTGGATGTATTTGAATGGCTGCAATAAAAAAATATTCATTATATCATCAAATGGGAGAAAAGCTCTTAAAGCATGGTTCAAAGAATCTAAAGAAAGTTTTTCAAAGGGATTTATGATTGTTGCTGTTTTTTCATTTAACGCAAATTAAAAGCGAAGAGAGTGAAGAAATATGTTAAGATCAATTCCTCTGTTATCAGGAACATATTTGATACCCTGTTTTCAAGATATGAAATACTTTAGCCACATTGCCATCAATCAGTAGAACTACATCACTGCGAAGCAAGCAGTCACACGTCAAAATCCACTGCTAATTTTTTGGAAAAAATGAAAAAAGAAACGGGTACCAAGGCAATATCCTTCACTCATATCGCTACTAAATCTCCTATTGCAACCACCCAAAATTTTTGCGTTTTTAGACTTTTTAAAGCGTCGACCTAAACCCTTCTTGGACTGTAGAAGGCTGTTCAGGAGAATGGGATAAAATTCTTACTACAAAAGTATTTGTCTTGGAAATTAAGATTTAGAAAAATAATGAAGAAGAAATGTTATCAAATACAATATTTAAAATACAAAAATTTGGGTGGAATATTTCTGGATATACAATGAAAATAGTCTAAAAAAATGGGCAAACTGCCTCTGTAGTCGTTCATCAAAGCTTTAACTATAGTACCAAAAAATATTGGTCAAGAGATATAACGCCAAATTATTTTTACTTTCAAGGCTAATCAAGACTCCATCCGGAGTTTTCTAAAACTGTGGTACATAATGGCTTTTCCTTTGGTACATTTATTGGTACATGATGGTAATGATAATTTTTATTCTTATTTGTGTGGTGCAAAATTCAAGAAGTTTCAGAACTTCTGGTTTAGTGGATAATAGATGCTAAGTGCTAGTCCGAACACCAAGGTATTGGCTCAAATACCGCATATAAGGCCTGTTTATTTGCGTGGAACTTCCTCTCGTGGGTATAGTATTGGTGGCCTTTCTTATCCACTCTGAGAAATGCCGTCAATGATGAGACTGATAAACGACCGATAAGTTCGACCATTCTGGACGTATGGACTATTCAAGTGGCTAACCATTTTATTTTAAAAAATGATTCTTTCAGTGGCAGAGGTTGTTATAGGTGTTTTCAAGCATGTCATCTACAGTTTGATTGTGGACGAAATCGAAGACTTACAGATGTAGGATTTCTCTACACCAATAACTCTATGACACACAACATTTCACAGTTATATTAGTGTTTTCCTTCTTGTGTTTCCACTTGGACAAGCTCATGATAAATCGCAAGGTGAAAGATGAATGCTATTGAACAGATTTATAATATTGTCGTAGATACTCATCTGCCATTCATCACACTATGGTAGACACTAGAGTACATTTTGATACATTATGGTATTTTCCCAAACGCGTAGTCTCAAACTTTCAATATTCTCTAACCTTCGGAGACCGTAAATCGAGGATACCATTAATTGAGTAATCCCTATTACTACCTAACATTCGGACAGATAAATTTTGCAACAGATTCACTATTCGCTCCTTCCTAGAGATTCAAGCTAGACCCATCGACATTCTGGGCGTTTGTACTGCTTGGACTGTGGCTTCTGTTATCTATTACTAATATTTTTTTAAATCAATCTAGATGTAAATCTTTAAATATTTTTCCCCCTTTCAGAGCTATAATAATACATTTATAATGATTTCCGGTGGTTGACTTAGATGTTGTAAGGTCCTGAATTTGAAGCTAATTTTATGGGGAAAAGTTTGTTTTATTATATTTATTAAGATAATAATTTTAAACAAATAATTCGTGCATTTCTGAAATATCAAGTGAAATCCCGTGAAAATAAGGAAATGGAATAGATTGTGAATGATAATCTATTTCACTGAATTAAATACATCAAAATCTCTAATCCTCTTATAATTACTTAGCTCTGCTAAATGTGCCAATAATGTTCAAGTGCATAATCGAGTGTTCACATTCTTTGTATCATTGTAAATTACAATTTGTATTTCAGCCAGGAAAAATTTCCGTTTGCTTTCCTTTTTTATACTGAATTTAGTTGTTTTATTTAATTAAGTTCTGCAACCAACTGTTGATGAGTCCAAATTGTAATTTACTGAATTTAGTTGTTTTATTTAATTAAGTTCTGCAACCAACTGTTGATGAGTCCAAATTGTAATTTACTGAATTTAGTTGTTTTATTTAATTAAGCTCTGCAACCAACTGTTGATGAGTCCAAATTGTAATTTACTGAATTTAGTTGTTTTATTTAATTAAGCTCTGCAACCAACTGTTGATGAGTACAAATTGTTTAGACATTTAGTTTTGCTTAATGTAACTGACCCTTAAGCAATTTAGAGGTTAAGGGTTCGATCTCTTGCGCATTTGGAAATTTGCGTTTATTATTACAACTTCTAATAAGCTATCGCGTCTAGGAAGGCTACTGAATAAGACAAAACACATAAGGTTTATCTACCAGAGGAAAGGCATGCCTTCGTGGACGACGTTCTAAGGAAAACTTGTATTTATGTTACAGATAGAGAAAATCACAAAAAACAAGTATCCAGCCAGGATATGGTCCCGGGTCGAAGTATTGCTGCTCAGTAGTCTTAACTACTTGCGCGCTGGTGGGTCAATAACCTACTCTAACCGGAGCATAAAAAGACTGAAATAGATATTTTGACTTTACACGCATTAAGCACTGTGTTATATTTATATATTTTTATTTCTTAAAAGTGTAGGAAAAAA
>KK114501.1:725407-762710 GCA_000611955.2 Stegodyphus mimosarum | reverse complement strand
TTTCTGAATATGGCGAAGAATACCAGGTTATCTGTATAAGAAAAGGGACGCCTTCCTTGAAGGCATTTCGAGGGAAATAAACTCATATACACATTACAGCTTGGAGCAAGGAACAAGAAAACCCCCATTCAGTGTAATTTGAACCTGGACCAAACTACCAGTGTTCCGCGGTTTAACCTCTTGTATTGGTGACCCCAAGGGAAAGAAAAGTTAATTTAAGGAACCGAGATTTATTCGTCAATACCTAAATTTTCTGTTTGCAAATTGGCTCGTCTTATGTAGCGATATGTACTTAATATTGTGTTTTATATATATATATATATACAATATTATGGTGTTATGAATGTTATTAATAATAATGGACATCAAAAATGAAAATTTTTGCAATAGATTTTTGAATATTTTATTGTAGTAAATAATAAAACAGTTTCGTATTTACATATGTGTTACGCAGTTTTGACGCTCAAAATATTTTTAGCCCAATAGGCGTTAGCTCAGAAGGGCTATTAATTTCGTTTTGGCATTTTGCGTTATGTCGATTCACATTTCAAATTGTTGCCACCAAATTTATCGCCATGTGTTCTATTCAAAAAAATTAAATATTGAAGAATCTGCATTAAATGTATGTTTCTCGCATTGTGATAAAACAACGGTACCTAAAGCCTTCCAATTTTGAATAACGTAATCTTTCACCGAATATGGGCATCTGGAAGTCCTAATTTAGAATTTGAAATTTGCTTTATTATCGATTTCATATCTTGTGACACTTCAACGAATCTTTGATTAACAAACTCAACGATTTCAAAGCGAGCAATGGCAAAACTGTACGGAAAAAAAAATTACCTCCAGCGCGCGAGACTGTGTATCGGAAATTCTAAAGATATGCTCATTTAAAAATTATTTTGCAATATTGCTTGTTGAATTGAATTTTATGGTTTAAGTACAAAGAACATAGTATTTAATAAATAAAGGTAACACACAAAAGGTTAAAAAATGTCCCTTTGGGCGTAATGTAAAATCTGAAAACTTTCAGGTTTTTTTTTTATTATTATTCCGAAAAATATAGGTCTAGATGGTAACAAAACTGTCAAAAATCTGGATAAAGAAAAACAAATACATTTATTGAAAGAAAGTATCATACGAACAAAGCTCTGCATTTTAAGCCCCCTTTCTTTGTTTTAGTGTCATTTGTACTAGTAAAAGAAATTATTTGTATTACGAAAAATGTCCAATATTTAATGTCTGAAAAGGAAGAGTATGCTTATGCGTAAGGATTCATCTTTTGTTCGCAACGATTCTTTAACATATGTTCAACTATGCTGTGAACGCGAGCATCTAACGGAGAATATAAATTTAAAATAATTACTGAAGAAGAATAGGATGCTTAAAGTGAACCAAACTTTCCAATTCTAATAGAAACGCACAATTATTATTTTCCTTCTCAAGCTTTCTGTCAAATACGTAGCGTTCCGTGGTAGCGTGAAAAACATTTTTCTTCAAAATTCATTTGTGCCATTACTTACGAGCACGCATGAATTTTAAAAGATCACGCAAATGCAAATACTGGTCAACGCAACTCCTTTATTTCGTTCTTTCGATAACATATCGCATCCTGCAACGATCCCCATCAATTCTGAAGTAACAACGAGCGATGAAACTCTCCGCCTCTCCACGGTATGTGCCTATCTCGTGCTTCAGGTAAATAAGAGGGAATTTTATTATCTTTTCGCGAATACCTCAATGTCAGGGTCGTGTTTCCTTCCCACAATTGGGGCATTCCTTTGCGGCCTACTTCTGGTCCGAGAATGGGCAAGCACGAACACGTCCCAAATGCAAAACCTCTAAATACAGCATAACCTAGAATTATTATATTCATTATAGAGGGATAAATTGTTGGCACTCTTAGCAGAAGCAGACGATTTTGTGCTCTTACTGAATCTGAAATTACAGGTTCCTTCCTCACCGGGTTGAGGAAACAGGTCGCTTGTTTGGCCGGTCGCCATTTGCTTTATCAAGAAGAAATCTTGTGCAAAATGGCCGTGAATTTGTTTTTAGCTGCGTATTTGAATATATCTTAAGTGTTATGACGTGAGTTAGGAAATTAAATGTGGAAATAGAAGTGATGAGGAGGAAATAGAGATAAAAATCTCCAGCTTGTTTTGACCAAAATTATACCGTGGGTATTTTATAAACGAAATATCATGCCAATACTTCACGAAGTAAAATATTTTTCAAAAATCTAGAAGTTTAATGACCAAAACCTAAGTAAAATTACGCCTGAATATCCTCCGCTATATTTTCAGGTCATGTTGTGCGAACAAAGTGTAACCTGTTATTCAATCAAGACAATAAACTATTTATATGTTTTTTATTAATATTGCCATAAAATTAGCTTCTACGAAACGTAAATAAGGTAAAAATAATATCAGTAGACGTTATATTTATAAATAGGGGACGGATTTTTAAAAAGCACGTCCTCTTTTTAAGAAACATTTTTGTTGGTTTATGTCATAATTTAGTTGCTTAATATGCCTTTGTTATACAAGTAGTGTATTTCAGATACCGTAACTTACATGAAAATAAAGATATTTTTACACATTAATGTTTAAAAATTAGACTGTATATATATATCTGTTACTGTAAAAGCTCAAAGTCTGGTAAAACCTAGGATTTCGAACCTTCGGGGTTTTATAGTAACATATATATATTTTTCAATGGCGGGCTTTAGCCATTTATAGGCGCTGGCCACTTCATCAGAATCGATTGCCACTTTGTTATGAACACACCAAAAAGGCGGGCCTCTATAAAGCGATGAATGAATTACATCCATACTTCTCCGGGATTTGAGCCAGGGCCTTAGGTCTATTCTTTCAGAATGGATGCACTACGGAAATTTAAGTATAAAAAATCGTGCAACTTCGTAATTCAAGAAATCTCATATTTTTCGAACCTTCAAGGTCGCCGTATAGCTAAGTTTTAATTACATAAAATCCTTTGTTTTATTTAATTTCATAAATTTCCTTCATAATAAACCGAAAGAACATTCAATATTGAATACGAGGATAAGGAATGAATAAATCTACATTAATAACAGTTGGTAAGAGAAATAAAGGACTGTTTCTTTAATTAAGAAAAAGTACTCTAGGACTATCTGCTTAAGAGGAGAGATGCCTCTGTGGAGGACTTTCTAAGGGAAACTGGCTCGTATACACGTTACACATGGGGAAAGCCTCTGAAACCTCCATGCAGCCAGCCCGCTCGCTGAGATTCGAACCCCAGTTTGAATTACCAGTATTCAGCGACTTTACCTCTCGGCCGCTAGCTCGAGAAATAAAGAAGTGCAAAGCATACTAAGGTTTTTAAGGCATTTCCTCCTGGCGTCCAAACGAGAAAATAGTTAAAGACTGTGACTGCCGTATCGAAGGGCCCGGGACAATTTACATAGGAGGTAGATTCTGGTCTTAGTAGTAGTGGCCAAAGCATAAATAGCTAGTGCCCACTATTATAGCAAAAACAACATATATTTTCTTTCCCCTTTCGTGTGCCTTTGCAGTGTAACTGGGAGTACGCTCGTCACGTATTTCGGAGGTTTGAAGGTTCGAATCCCGGTAAGGCTCTGCACATTTTTCACGTTCCAAAATCGATGTAACCTAATGACTCTATATGGTGTTAGTTATCTGTACGTAGAATTTTCGTTTTAATCTAAACTTTTGAAAACTTCTGATGTTATAACTTCCAGTCGTATCAACAACATCATATTTCAGAAGCTTAAAAGTTCATCCTTAATCGAGCGGCTAAAAGAGAGGCAGGCAGAAGAGAAGTAATTCATCTAAAAATGGGCTACGCATTTGTCATGATAAACCTGAGAACTCCAAGGAAAATTTTTGAGGTTCGAGGGCGGATGGGATAGCAGCATCGAGTTTTCAGCGTACAGGGCGCGTTGCTTTCTCTGAATTTTACTTTTGATTTAATGTAACGTGGCCTACCCGTGGTTGAGTAGATAAGAATGCTGAACACTGTTAGTTTGACTTAGGTTCTGATAAAAACGAACTATCTACTTGCGTGTGCATTTCTGTAGATTTTTCTCCTGCGCTATGTAAATACGAGCATGTTTTTCTGAGGAATTTCCTCCAGTAAGACATCCCTTCGCCTCCTTAAGTCGGCTGCTGTTGTGTGTTTTGCAAAATTAACTAAAAAACCATTAGAAAAAATGATTAGTGAATTTGACTGGCGTATCGAAGAGCTCGGATTCGAATTCCGAAGGAGGCAAGTAAATTGTCTAAGTGACCACCGCTTCCGGCCTTAGTAGTGACTAACGCTAGTTCCCAGCATTAGGAGGGGAACCTTTAGAATGCCTTCTGTAAAAACATTATTAAAAGAAATGCAAAGATGGTATAGTCAGCAATGGTTTTACAGAAAACTATGATTAATTTTATGAATTCAAAAGATGTCCAAATCGGTATAACAAAAGTAGTGCGAGCGAACAGTGATGCTGCTGAAGAAATTCCAATCATAGTTGTTAATTTCAACAAGGCTGGAGCTGCTAAACAGCAACAAATATTAATAACAGCTGAATCAGGCTCGTTTGGAATAGCCCGTCAAAATTTTAACAATTGCAATATCATTTCTATACTATTTTTGTTCCATTTATTTTGCCTGTTTGGTTATAATTATTACTTATATATATATATATTTCAAAAGATGAAATATGTTGTTTGTGTAAGTTTTAAAATTTACTGGGGGCTATTGTGAATAAATATTTTTTTTTATGCGTGTGCTACTGGATATATCTGCATGAGCATATATACACAGTCACAATCAAGGTGTATAGTTAAAGTTCTACGTTAGTGTCTCAGAAGCGATAATGTATTTGTTGTGATTTATAACGCAATAAATTAAATTAACCTCTCACTACTACTATAAATCTCTACGCCATAAATCATACCCATGCACGCGCACTATTCCTCAACCAAAATCTAAATAAAGAATCAGTGTAAGAAATCCAGTCTATTACACGGAGATATTTACATCCCCGCTTTCGTCGGCCGTTCCACCAGTGACCCCTTAGGAGCGGTCGCCGTGGTCCAGTGACCTGGATTAGAGGAACATCCCTACGGCGATAAGAAACATCGCCACATTTGGCGGAAAAGCGCCAATCTTAATTTATAAAATACCGCTCACAGAGGACAATAACTGGACTCCAGTTTGTTATGGATTGCAGTAGGTTAATGCTCGAATATATTTGGCGGAATCAAGCTGTTTGTCATCGAAAGTAGATCAGTCTGGATGATAAAGTTTATACAGGTGCGAGATTTTTCAAAATGGGGACAGTAAGAGAATTTGATCAATTTAAAGTGCAATTACCTCTTTTAAGGCGTAGGAGCTGCTATAATATGATAAGGGGGGATGTTATCTTTCTATGCAAGTATAACGTAATGCTGGCTGACTTATATAATGTTTACAGATAGGACATGCTTTATCATTTTCTCATTTCTGTCAAATTCTTATTAGTTCATGACCTCAGTTAAAGAAATTGAAAGAAAAAAATAAATTTAAGTCATTATAACGGACCCCTTTTGTTGTCACAATTACTGGATTTCAGCTCTGTTTTCTGTTCTGTTACTCGCAGTTTTCAATAAACTGCATATCTTAAACTATCTGATGTCGACACCACATGATTTCTTTGTACGGCCTACTAAATTATTCAAAATTTGTTGCATTTGATTTAAACCTCGAATTTCGTTAGAGGTATATTTCTCATTTATTCAATTCACTTCTCACTTCGCGGCGAGGGCAAAATACATGACTCAATCTTCATTAAAAATTGTAAAATACAAAAAAACTAAAACACCAAATACAGTTAGAAACAGTTAAAATGTATTTTTCAAATTTAAATTAGAGCTTCTAGGCCAAAACAAGCAATTCGGCCGGCGGGGAGGAAGATACAATTTTCGGTGCACAAAATTTGAAGTTAACTTTTGGTCCCCCAGGGCAAAATGACACTGAAGTTGGTGCACCAACTTACCTAAGTCATTATTCTACTAAGAGTTTCACATGTAAACAAATGACGGCCTCGTTATGCTTAAGCACTTAAACTTTTAAATTGTTGATAATTCTTTAACTATTGCACGCAAGTTAACTAAAGGCATAAAAACCTTAACTAGAACATAAGAATGACATAATTCAATCACTTTTAAAGAAAAAAATACACAATTTACCAATATGTAAGAATAAAACAAATAAGCCCACCGATCCGGGTACCAGAGTAACAATATATATATATATATATGTGTGTGTGTGTGTGTGTGTGTGTGTGTGTGTAATTGCAAGGAAAAGGCAGGTGCCCAAAAACTACATGTTATTGCTGTCCATAGACAAAATTTCAACGTATACAAATTTCTACGGCTACTCGTTCTTAATTTATGCGAGATACATAAGTACTTACGTACGTATGTACAGACGTCACGAAAAAAGTCTCTTCTGAATCCATTTTAAATCCATTTTACAATTCGTTTTGGAAAAAAGAATCCTTTATTCTTTCCGTACGTACAGATGTTGTGGATGCGTCAAATGAATTAGAGAGCGGATAAAGCAGATATTTGCGTTGAAATATGATATTCGAAATTTTTCGAGATTACAATGCTTCAAAATTCCGAAATTTTTTCTTCGTATAAGGAAGTAAAAAGCACATAAACAAATACTGTCTCTCTTCATCAGATTGCCCCCTCGCCGATAAAAAGTAAAACTCTGCTAAAAAAAAAAAGAGTGCATTTAAAGAAATATATAGAAGATTAGTAAGATTAGTTCCAGTTAAAGTAAAAAGATATATTGAACAAAACAGTTAGCATTCTGAAAGAACATGTATCACTAATTTAAGGCTATAAAAGTTTGAAAGCAATATTAAAGCAATTTTTTTATACTTAAAGTTATAATCTTGATCACTTAGATTTTAAATTTTTGTCACTTGAAAGAAGCATTAGCTTTTGAATAATTTTTAGTGGATTTTTGTATTGACTAATCATTTTTATTTTTTAGATTTTAATAATTTTGGGGTGTAAATACGCTTAAAAATATTTAATGTTTTACTTCGTGAAAGCAAATGTACGGCATATTTTAACGGAAGAAATTACAAAGACTATTATGGAATTATGTTCGGTTTGTTTTCTTTTCGGAGATTTTTATATGATCAAAATATTCATTTTCGAAGTCAAGAAGTTAGTAATTCGAAAGTCCTCAACCAAGCAATTTTTCCTCCCCCCCTTTTCGTCATTACGTTTTACTTATTTTGCTTCACAGAGTACCGTAAAATTAAATCATATTTTTGATTATTTTATTTGTTTAATACCATATTTAACTTTTTATCTTATATTCAATTATTTTTATTGTTTTTGTCTAACGAACTCGCACACGTAATACTGTTGTAAAATTTAACACATCAAGCACCATTTGTATCCAGATACAACATATAAAATGAAAAGAGAGATACGCAGAGTGAAACTTAAAATTAGTAAAGAAACAACCTTGTATTTGACGTAGATTTAGACAAAAAAAAATCTATTTCGAGGGCAAACAGGTCCCTCTTCATTGGGAGCAAAGAAATTTGCAAGAATGGAAAGCAGCGGGTGTCCTATTTATACCTTATTGCGGTAAAGCCAACAGGAAGATAACGTTATCTGTCGGCAAAATTAGTAACGGAAAACTAATTTCGTTGAAGTAAGTAATTTCGTTAAAGTAAATTCGTTAAAGAAAAGTAATTTTGTTACTTATTTTGACCACAGATGGCGCTACTTTCCGGTTCGCTTTACTGCAGTAGGGTGTAAATAAAATCGTTATAGTCTCTGCTTTCCAGTCTTGAAAATTTCTTTGCTTTTGGTGAAGAGGGACCTGTTTGTCCTCGAAATTGAGTGATTTTTTTTGTCCAAATCTACGCCAAATCAGATCGTTTCTTTAATAATTTTAAAAGCATAACATATATTTGCCTAATAGACCATTTGTATAGTTTGGATACTCTGATATGCATAAAGATTCGGTTGAATCTATTCTAAAGGAAGCACACTGTATGTATAATTGAATGAAGTAATGGTTCTAATGGTATAAAAATCTTTGGTGGATAAAATACAACTTTATGTTCCCGTGGACCTCATGCATCCAAATGAATACAAGTTAGTTATAGTTTAAAAAAGCAGATGTAATATTGTAAATAGTTATATTACATGACATTATTAAACATTTATGGAAGGTTAATAGAAAAATAATAGCTACCACAAAGGTGGCAATATCTTTTTCTTATAGCCTGACGCTTAGTGAGTTAAATAAGCAGTTATATGTGGTACAGGAATGGACTAATATAATTTACATTTATGAGTGTGGTAAAAATAGTTTCGATTTACAAATGCGGTCGGGCCTTGAGGAAAGAATTAAACTCGGGAACCGAAAGCTCATTATACATACAACTAAAATTTTTTCAAAGCGTTTAATTTCTAATATATGCTATTATGTAATTGACAATTTTATGACCATCTGGAGTTATACCTAAAATATTTTCATCACCACATATATCATAATTTGGAAACAAACGTTTTATTTATTTATCTTCTAATTTTGGAGAACAATTTTGCTAAGCCTCTTTAAAGCTTTTGTTTCGTTCAAGAATTCGAGCCATCTTCTGAGCATCGCTTATTAACGGGATACTAATAATAACGGCTATAAAAAGACGAATAATGTAAATATACACTTATAATAAGCAAATATACACTTATACAGATAAGTAAATATACACTTATATATTTTAACATACGAAAAATGCAGTGAAACAAGTATAGCTACTTCTTCTGAATATCTAAACAACCAACTTCTCTTAACGATTGTGTGCAGTCCGAGATTTTGTTTACACGGTCCAATTACAGTTATAGAGAAAGATATCTCAGACGGAGTTTTTATTAAAACGTTTTATTATTTCTTCCAAACGTGGATAAGGTCTTTTGTAAACAACTGGGGCGAAAGAATGAAGACTTTCAGATTTTCATTCTCTTTCTGTGAAGAATACCTATGCAGACAGGAAATAGGATCTGTGGTCCTGTAATAATTATGCAGCCTTTCAATACCTGGGCTGCTGTCTCCGTGACGATAATGATTACTATTTTTTTTAGCCCAAAGTGCGTTAGCCCATAAGAGCAATTAACTTCGTTTTGGCATTTTACGTTGAATCACTATAAACGGCGTATCACTTCTCAGATTGTTGCCACCAAATATCTGAATTATATATATATATTACGTATATGATATAGAATCTGCATAAATTTACGTATGTTTCTTGCATTGTGATAAAACAACGGTACCTAGAGCCATCAAATTTTGAATAAGGTAATCTTCCACAAATATGGCATCTGAAAGAAAGGATTTGGAATTTTTGGAACCCCTAATTTGGAATTTCGAATTTGTTTTATTATCGATTTCGTATTTTGTAAAACGTTAACGAATTCTTGATTAACAAACTCAACGATTTTAAGGCGAGCAATGGCAACACTGCACTGGAAAAAAAATTCTCCAACGCACGAGACTGTGTATCGGAAATTCTAAGGATATACTTAGAATGCTATGCATTTAAAAATTATTTTACGATGCATTTTAAAATTATTTTACGATATTGCCGTTGAATTGAATTTTATTTTATGGTTTAAGTATAAAGAACACGATATTTAATAAGTAAAGGTAGCACACAAAACGTTAAAAAAAGTCGCTTTGGGCATAATATAAAATCTGAAAGCTTTCAGATTTTTTTTCTTTTCTTTTCTGAAAGATTTCTGAAACTTTACTTTTCTCTACATAACCAGAAGTTACACTGAGTGAAATATATGTGAGAAGTTAAAGTAAAACGATATATGTAAATTAATCCTACATAATTTTTAATATACACTGGTTATCATAAATTAAGGAAAAATCACAAAAATAGCGATAACTCCCTCAAAAATAAGCCAAACCGTGTAAAATTTGAATATGTTGCCAAGTAAGGGTAGGTGAGTAATGCTGCAATATGCAAATTAGTGGCGCTGCACTCGGAATACGTCATCTACGAGGAACATAAAAGTCCGTGTTTGAAAGCAAGCCCACATATTTCACTGTGATAGTGACATCATAAATCTGAGACAGCCAATTCGTAACAATGTCCTGCAGGCATCATCTGCCTGCAGAACTACGGTGGAGAGCCAATGGGAGACTAGAGGCAGGACAAAGTCAAACAGAAGTGGCCAGATGGCTAAATATGAGTCCCTCTGTGGTTCATAGACTTTGGAGGCAATTTCAAACCGCATATTCGGCATCTAGGATGTTCAGCCAAAGACGGCCAACTGCTATGACGAGCACCGATGACCGACATTTGACATCATATGCACGCAGGAACAGAACCGCTACTCCTCTCAGATCCTCCCTTGCTGCAGCCACCGTAAGGTTGGTGTCAATGTCAACTGTGCTTAGAAGGCTTCACGAAGGTGGTCTGTATGCGAGGCGACCAGCCATTTGCGTTCCGCTCACGTCACGCCACAGGAGGGACCGTTTGTAGTGGGCACGACAACATGTCCACTGGATGCTTGATCCATGGAGGGCTGTTTTCTTTACGGTTGAGTCCAGGCTTAGTCTAGAAAGCGATAGCAGGCGTTATTTGATATGGAGAGAACCTGGAACCCGTTATCATCCGTCAAACATCCGTGAAACAGATGCATACGGGTTAGAAGACCAGAAGAGGCAGTGTCTGTGTTTCGGGTGGCATCTCTTTGGGTGGACGTACAGACCTCCATGTCTTTCCAAGGGGAGCCGTGAATGCTCAGGTTTATAGAGATGACATCCTTGATGCTTATGTGCGCCCATATGCCGGGCAATAGGTGATGCTTTCCTGTTACAGGACGACAACGCAAGACCACACAGGGCTCGCACTGCAGATGATTATCTTCAACAGGAAACAATTATGCAAATGGAGTGGCCATCTCGATCCCCGGATTTGAATCCTATCGAGCACGTTTGGAGTGCTTTAGTGAGTTATCTAGCTGCTCTCAATCCGCCCCTTCAGACCCTTTCCGCACTTGCAACTGCTTTGCAAGAGCGATGGCTCTGGCTTCCTATGGAACTAATAGACCACATAATTGAAAGCACCACATGTCGCTGTATGTGCTGTATTGCTTCTAGAGGCGATCACATTCCATATTGAAGGTACTTTTCCTATAGCAAACTGACACCTTCGATTTGTTCATTTTATACATGTGCTAATTTCGATACTACCATAATTTGTCTGGTAATTTCTTTTTATGTTATTTGATACCTTACTATGTGTTGTATATTTTGGTTAAGTTTCATAAAATTCTACATGTAACTTTTCCAGTAATCGTGATTTTTGTGATTTTTCCTTAATTTATGATAACCAGTGTATTTAAACACTTTCTTAAAAAAGTAATTTTTACACACAAATTCCGTAATTTATATGAACTGTATCAGTCTAGTTTCTCTCCGTAATTTCTAATTTAAGTTTTACATCCATGACAAAGGCTTTCTGAGAAAATAAAATTTCTTAGTAATATCTGAGCCATTATTTGCTAAAAATAGCAATCCAACTTTACGGATTTTATGTAACACGGTAGATTCTGCGTTTTGTTTGCTTAGTTTTGGATAGTTTATAAGGTATTTTCTCCTTCCTTCTAGCATGTCTTCGTGGTGTAACGGTAGCACACTCGGTGCATATCCAAGAGGTCCAGGTTCGAATCCCGATGAGGGCATTGCTCATTTTTCACGCCTCCTGCATAAAAATCCTAATGACTGTACAAGCTTGTAAATTTCACGAACTTACGCTTTGCCAAATTTTCATTCTGCAAGGTGCAAAAATTACATTGAAAAATAAGCTAACGCTTCATCGTGTACTAGGTCATATTTAAGCTATTTTACTACATAGTGCAAGCATCTATAACACTGTAAGTATTAAAGTTAGTATGCAAATATATATTTTAAAAAGGTTTAGCATTGCAAACTTATTTTGTGATCATTCACGGTGTATTTTATGCAGTTTTGAAACGAGTGTTTCGGGTAAAAGTTTATTAAATAAGGTTTATTCAAATAACACTACCCCATTAATTAGGATGTGTAATTAGGAATTAATTCATTGTAATTACAAAATTAAATTAGTAATTAGGAAATAATTAAATGCTAGTAATTACCAAAAGCTAAAGAAAAGAAAAAAAATTTTAGTCTAAAAATTTCGGATTGTACTTTACTTCCTCGAATATTTTACTATTAAAATTAAAAAAATTCGAGTGGATGCAAATGTAAAAATAAAATGACCAAAAAAAAATTGAAAGCTTTCAGATTTTACATTACGCCCAAAGGCCATTTTTTTTAAGGTTTTGTGTGTTACCTTTATTTAATAAATATCATGTTCTTCGCACTTAAACCATAAAATTCAGTTCATCCGCCATATCGCAAAATTTTAAAATGAGCATATCTTTAGAATTTCTGATACATAGTCTCGCGCGCTGGATACAAAAGTGTTTTTTTTTTCGTACAGTTTTGTCATTGCTGGCTTTGAAATCGTTGAGTTTGTCCGTCAAAAATTCATTGTTTTACAAAATATGAAATAAATAATAAAACAAATTCCAAATTTGGGTTTCCAGATGCCCATATTCGGAGGAGGATTACATTATTCAAAATTGGATGGCTCTAGATACTGTTGTTTTACCATAATGCGAGAAACCTACATACGTTTATGCAGAATCTTCATTATATAATTTTTTAAATATAACACAGGGCGATAAGATTTGGTGCCAACAGGTTGAAAAGTGATACGTACATCTACAGTGAATCGACGCAAAGTGCCGGAACGAAATTAATAGGCCTTCTGAGGTAACTCTCTTTTAGGCTAATAATTTTAAAGTCATAAACTTTTAAAAAAAACATGATTTATATGCATAATTTTTTTAAAATTTGCATTCAAAACTTCGTATGCAGATTTCAGTTCAGCACTTAAAACAATTTTAAACTAATAGTTTACGTCTACCTAATAATTTAAAAACTTATCTCCCAGCATACAGAAAATAAGATCGTTAAATGAAACGAGGAGGTTAAAAAAAAATAGTAGTGCCAAGTGGTAGAAAAAAATATACTGCGAAAGTATTTCTTCATAAACTAACGTTTCGGGGAAAATTGCGCCCTTACAAGAAAGAAAATATTTACTTCTTAAAGGCGAGATGTGAATTTATTGACCAGAGAGCATGTGTAGGAGGATTGCCGCAAATACGTCTCTCAAGTAGCAATATCTTTTTCTAACGTAGGACTATGTTCCTCAATGACAGTCTCAGGGACAAAAAAATTTTAAGACGCAAAACATGTCTTAGCTATGAATGCTTATCTCAAATAACCCCAAAAGCCAAAATTTTTCGTTTAAGAGTTATTTCATATTTAAAGGAGACTATTACAAAATACAAAAAAAAATTGATAATTGCAGTTGTGGTTTAAAGACAGCAGTCTCGAATGTAGACAGGTGACAGGTGAGAGCGGATCCGGACACCCGGGCGGCTTACAGACAAAAATACGCAAAATTTTGATGACGTCATAAATACGCCCGCACGAGTTAGATTATAACACTGTTTATTTCTATGTTAGAATGGAGGGTGAGCGGATGTGGAAACTACGTACTTTGAATACAAATAAACACAAAATGCTGAAAAATAAAGATGCACTAAGAATACAGCGCAAGAGATAAGCAGAAAATTTCAAGAAAGTTTTATCGAAAGAAGATAATAAAATAAAGTAAAAAGGAGCTGTAAAAATGAAAAAAAGCTACAAGAGATGTTATGAAAATAAAAATAAGAAAATAAAATCCATTGAAGTTGTTAGTTTTCAAACAAAATCAAGGTGCTTCAACTTCTTCTACTGTTACCTTTGTCAAGATTGTTGCCTTGTCAGACAATTTTTCCAGATTATAGTGAAGAGATTCTTCAACGGTGGCTGCCAAATGAAAAATTTGATCACTTTTATTTACAATCTCAAAAAAATATTAGGAACTAGTCTTACGATAAACCCGGCGGCCGTTTGGATCAAATGTAAAAGAGAGCCTCCAGTCAATTTCTTGTTGTTGTTTTGGAGGGGGCAGGGTACAAAATCCACTTACTAAAAACAACCAGCATCTCGAGGAGATGTTTATTACAGCTGAGCACCGTTTGTACGTCTTTCAAGGGACCATGCGTAAACGATATATACATCCAGAAGAACGTATAAAGGAAATTTCAATTTACGATGTGAGATAAGTATATATTAGTTACAGAACTTTAATATTACTAACGTACTACTGATATTACACAATTTTAGTATCGTACTTTCAATTTGTTTAAAATGTTAACTACGTTCAAACAAATTTTAAAATAATTTTTTAAATAAAAGCTTAATTATTATAAATATTTTAAAGAACTAAACAATTAAAATAATTTTTGTAATGAATATTTCAAAAATGGTATTAATGCAAATTTATTACTTTGTGGGGTTTTACTTATTGAATTCTAAAGTTCTAGCTTAGAACCCCACAAACACTTGCAGGGTTTATATTTATTTTAACTAACATTTATTTTAAGTTAATATTCCTTTCCTGTTTAGCCTTCATTTTCCCTAGAAATGCCCGCGCCAGAGTATGTAAATTTTAGTAGCACGCGCAGTTTATTCAAATTTAGCGGAAGCTAGTTGAATTTAAAATTGGAATGGAAACCAGAGTGAGAGAGTTGCTTTGAAGGTACGCTGGAGAGATTGTTCGGTAGAATTTAGATTAGCGCGTGTCGGCCTGTGTGCCTAGCTTTTCAGAAGTGTTAATTTTCAACTGTTTAATCAGAAATCTTGCTGAAATCTCAGCGGTAATTAAAAACGCGGTTAGTTTAGGATCTCAGAGCCTCGTCGGTAGTGATATTTGTTTATCTAATCGTTACTTTTAGTTTTACGTTTTGTTTGAGTTTACCGCCGGGTTGGCGTAGTTTGTGAGCGGTAGACGCATCTGTCATTTTAAAGATCAAAAATAAAAAGGGTTCTAACCACAATCACTACCCCAGTTTCTGACAAGTTGGGCTAGCGAGATCTTACACACTAACAAGAGAATAATCGCTTAAGTGTGTGAACAAAACACGTAAGACTTAAAGAGGGTTTACAACCTTTTATTTTTCAGTATATTTACAATCAATTCCTACTTGGAACTTTGCACAAAGCCTCCACTCGGGCTTGAACTTAAAATAATAATAATTTAAACTAAACTAGCTTAACTAAGCTATTTGAAGGGTGTAGCCGAAACTATCAAAAATCTAACTAGTTGGCTCCTAAGTATTAATTAAATCGGCGAAGCTAAGCAAGGGCCTAAGGTATGGCCGAGCGTAGCAATAGCTAAGAGAGACGTAGCCAAAAGGCAAACGCGCGCTAGTCAGGGAATCAGACTCTCTCTCTCGAAGTCTGTGAAGTATCGACTTAAATAGTACTCTTTCTCATTTGCATTCACTGCGTTTCTGAATTTACATTCTGGCAGGAAATTGTAAGCTGAAATTAGAATAAGATAGGAAAGATACAAAACTTAAAATAACTGTTAATAAACTTAGGATAAACCTTACAACTTTTTAAATTCATAAGAATGCAAATTTGTATAAGTAATAATGTAAAACTGAAAAAAAAGTCATAAATTTATTTGAATCACCATCCAAACATTTTTAAATTTATGCAACCATTCATTTATAAAGCAAGCTTCCGTCACATTCACTCGAACGCTCTTTCTTTTGACTTCTCGATTAACATGGCACCATTCACTGAAATATTGGATGCATTACATTACTTAAAACATTTAAGCAAAATATGTTCCACCTCAAGTAACTTTTATCTTGAACCCGCAGTTTCTTTCAGACAGAGTGACCGCAAATTTCTGCATTTTCCTCAATTTCTTCTTTCTGTCATAAACAATCATTTTTTGGAGTTGTGAAAGGAATATCCAGTTTCTTGCTAACTCAATTTTCGTCAAACCAGTATTCTCGTCAAATTCATTTAAGATTTGAATTTTATATTTTACAAGAGTGCCTATCGCTTTCAAGATGTTTGGTATCAGGTGTTTCTGTTCTATTTAGTTTAATTAACGCAGCGTCTCTTTCAGAAGAAAAAACCGTATCTGTTTTTCCTTCCAAGCAGCTTATCTATTCATGAACGTGTTTTCAGCTCCTGTACAAGACTGTGAAGCCTTTGTTTCCTTCTCCTATCTCCATTTATCGGAAAAAATACTTGAACAGTGAGACTGCGAAACGTAAATCATTGCAGTAAGTCAAGCAAAAGCGACGTATAACCGAAGTTATGCTTTATATAAAAGAAATAGTTTGCTATTAAAATAAATAGGACTTAATAGGGACCAAGACGAAGATAAAGATAAATGAGAAACGTATAAACGGTGCTCCATTTGTCAGGACTGGGTGTTCTGTGCATATTCGTGGCAAACATCTTTGTGAAACTCCTTAAAGTCCTTAAGTCCTGATCTGGAACAGGGAGCTGAATGCAGCTATGTTCTGGTTGTAGATACTGTGATTAAGTGGTAGAATAACTGCACTTGAAAGGGATTTAAAATCCTCTTTTATTAAATCACTATTATTTACAAACCACGTCCCAACTCGGGAGGGATACAGAAAGTAAAAGACCACACTTGGGTCTAAAATGAACAATCAGGTAAATTTAAAACTAAAGCTATATAGAAATTAAATTACTCTTTGCTCACAGAGCTATACGTGGAGTTGGCCTCTAACTAAATGGGGCGTAGCAAGATTTACTAATACTAGCGCACTTGTATTTATTTCAATAAGCAATCACGTAGCAAGCACTATGGCTTAGAATTTAGCTGCTAGCTGGTCAGGCGAACGTCGAATAGAATGACCGTGATCTGAGACCAAAAGCTGTCTCACACTGAGAGGTTTCTACCTCTCGTTTAAATAGTCGTTGGCTCCACTTCAAACTAGCATAAAGCTGAAAACGCGCGCTTCTTCTAACGGGAAGTTGAAACATGAGAAGAGATAGAAAGATTTAAATAAAAATAAAACTTTGTTAGTTTAACTATTGCATTATCACGAGTATAAGATGACCTCACATGAAGATGACTCGTTTTTGAAAATGTTTTGGGAAAAACAAGCTTCCCTGCATGACGTCGTCATAGATTTGATCCTAACGTTTCAAAAGTAGTTTAAGTAAATGATAGACATGTTATACTTTGATGCAAGATGTTTAGATGAAAGATGATAATACAAGATAAACATCACACATTGCTTAAGCATATCACTTCATATCAATTTCAATTATAAATTATTCCACTTTAAACGGAATTAATTTATATTTTTCCATCGGAAAAACTGACATATTGCAACTCTCTTTTTGCACATATATTTCTAGGTAGCGGGTTTTATTTCTTTGTTTGTATCTGTTTGCTAGATGGAGTAAATTCTGAGGTACAACCTAACAGAAAAAATTTTTAATTTTTAATTATTCGGGCCATAAGAAAGTGTCAGTCAGGCATATAAAAGTAGTATGTAGAGCAGGTTGCTCTCTTACAATCTTACGATTATTTCGATCTTATAATATTAATACTTAGCTGAATATAAAATACAATAAACGGTCAAGACATAATTTACATTGCATTGGTACTCATTATACGACACTGCACTGTATTAAACTATTATTTGCCCACTTACATAATAGTTATTACCAATATCTCCCCTTCATTGGCTGTTTTGTTCACGGTTTACTGCATAATTTTTCACTCCTTTAAAAATCTTGATAAATAAATGAATAATTTTTTAATAAAAAGCTACTTTTCATAGATTCCAGTATATTTCTGTGATATAAAATGGTATTTTAGAAATATTGTTCTGTATCTATTGCTATCATGTTTCAGGGAGTTTCTTTTTGAGCTAACAAACTGTTTAACTTGTTTATAATCCGAAATAAGAACTCATAAAATTGAGTTTGATCCTTAAAAACTCTTATTAGCTCAAAGGGCTTTAGTCCAGAAGGGCTATTAATTTCGTTTTGGCATTTTGCGTTGGTTCACTTTTTAATTGTTGCCACTAAATATTAGAGCCCAGCATTATATTAAAAGACGTTAAATAAGGAAGAATCTGCGTGCATGTATGTATGTTTCTCACGCTGCGAAAAATCAACAGTACCTAGAGACATCATATTCTCAATAAGCTGTCCTCCACTCGAATGTGGGTTCTGGAAGCTCGAACTTGAAATTTGTTTTATTATCGATTTCATATTTTGTAAAACTTTAACGAGTTTTTGATTAAGAAACTCAACGATTTCAAAGCGAGCAGCGGCAACACTGTACGAAAATAAAAACACTTTTATCTCCAGCGCGTGAGACTCTGTATTGGAAATTCTAAAGATATGCTCATTTTAAAATTATTTTGCGATATTGCTGTTGAATTGAATTTTACAGTTTAAGTGCAAAGAACATGATATTTAATAATCAAAAGTAACACTCAAAACATTAAATAAAACGCCCGTTTAGGCGTAATATAAAATCTGAAAGCTTTCAGATTTTGTTTCTTTTCTGTTACAGTAATTCTTTATAATATGTATATTCGAAATAGAAAATTCTCGATTTTCCTATGAAGGCAAGCTTTAGTTAAATAATATTTCCATAATCAATATTTTAATGCCCAGTCATTAATTATCAGGCATCACAGGAAATATGCGTAGCGGCGATCTTCTTCCCTTTTACATTTTCTTCTCCCTCAGAATGTGAGAGTTCCGAGACATTTTCGATTTAAAATGATGGAAAGGAAAGGAGTTGAGATATTATTTTCCTTTTTTAAAAATAAAACTAAATGTGTTATATTTTCACTGCTCTTCAAAACAATAAAAAAGAGGGCATTAGCTACATCCAGAAGATGCCATTTTATAAGGAAATGACTACGTAGGACGAATAGAGGCTAATTTCGTCTTCACTTTTAATGTTTTTTACTTCGTCTTGCACAATGCTTAGTTTGGCATTCTGTAATATCAAAGACTAAGAATGCCGCTCGGAAACATCGTGCAAAACCAACGAGGGCAAAAATGTCGCGGAGAGAACAACGGAAAGAGTAAATGTCCTATAAAACATCGTAGTAGAAAATAAAGTAGTGAAAAGGTTTCTCAGTTTGGAAACATCGTAAAGGCAAATAAAGCAGTTACAAAACATTGAATGACAAAAAATCCACATTTTGTAACAAACCCACGTCTTCTTTCTAATACAACTACCTCCACAGAAGACCAAAGTCCTCTGGAAGTGCGAGTGGTTGTTTTAGAGAGAGGCTGTTGAACTAAAGATAATATTGCTCTCGTAAAAAATGTTGCAAAGAATTCTAAACATATCTAGACTCATAGAATGCATATTTCTGCAATTTTTGTGTTAGAGCTAAAAAGTTTTTCTTTTTTTTTTTTTTTTAATTTCTTTTCCAAAATAATGGATTGCAGACATTTTCTTCTTGTGTTAAGTTTTCATTTGCGATATTTTTTGTCGCGATGATTTCACCGATGAGCCGATTAGGTGGCAAATACACCGGAGATCAAGGATTTGCGTAAAAAATAAATTTAAAATGCCTGTGGATTTTAACTTGTATTTTGTAAGCTAGTAAAATAAGAGCATTTTCTTTAATTCAAAATAGTTTATTATAATTTGAGAATGAGAATGGGGAAAATTCGAAAGGAAAGAAACCGGGAGGAAATACTATCATTTTCTTGTGCTTCTATTTTAAAAACAGATGTTTAACTTTCATGCGAATACAGAAAATATCGACACATTTTCTCAATATATTTCTATATTCTGCAAAAGTTGCTAATAGTTCCAATACATATTTCCCCCCTCCTTTCGGTATGCGCATTTTTCACTTCTACTTCAAAGTAACCTAATGATTCAACAAGTGTGGTGGACAATTATTTGTCACTGCCAGGATTTTGCGATTGAGTTCCTTAATCCCCAGTCGCCATTTAAAAAGGGGAGTATATAAGTTATTTTCTCCCTCGTTTGAGCATGCCCTCGTGGTGTAAGTGTAGCACCCTCGCGCGTATTTGAGAGGTCTAAATTCGAGTCCCGGTGAGGGCAGTACTCATTTTTCATGTCTCCTTTAAAAATATATAACCTAATGAGTCTATAGTATAGTTTCTTTCTTCCAGCAATATAAAAGTTTGCAAAATTAGTTTCTGGTCTAAAATTTTCAGAAGTTTATAAAGTTAAAAAACATTTGTTGATAATGCGCTTAATTGATAAAAATCTTTGTTTGCGTAAAGAACTTTCCCTGTATCACATTTCTCTAGTTCTTCTTTTGATTTCTTAAGAATAATATAAATACTTCGTTCTTGCAATTTATGCGTCGCACGTCTTGCAAATTGGCAAACACGGCAATTCCCTATTTTTCCTTTTTATGGTTAGACCCCTGGGTCAGAAGATGAAGTGCGATTCAGAAAAGGCCTTTCAGATGAAAATTGCAGAAAGAGATTAGCGGCAAAGTAAAGGTCTTGAATGAATCTGTCAAATTCTTGGAGACGATATGAATGAGTGGTGACCTCTGAATTTTGAGGGAGAAGACCTTAGACCTCGTCTTCACTCACTAAGAGTTAGCTACTTGTGGGGAAAAGAATTTGAAAACCTGCACCGGTTTTAGAGACCTGTTTTTAAAAAAATAGTTCCAAGATGATATTTATAATATACCCTGACATAAAAAAGGAAATTAAGAAAACACTTGATTTAAATTCACGCTTTTATGTTAGCGTAATTTAAAAAAAATATGTACGTGCAAATAGCTTAAAATGACATCTGCATGATCAGTTTTCAAAATACGGAAGTAGGTTTTTAAGGTCATGAATGTGGCACTGCACAACATTTTGCAAATTTGAGCAGAAAATAAGCATCCACAAGTAACACAACAATTATGAAAAACTAATATAAAGAGATAAAAAGAAATAAGTAAACTTACCTGCTGTTTAGATTTAGACAAATGTCAGCCTTTTATGATAAAAGGTTTTAAGTATTTATACGCGCGCCCCTCCAGTGGCAGTGGTTTAAGACATTGAATGATAGAAGCTCGAGCCAGGCCATAACAACTATGAACCAAGCGAACGGCCTCACTATATTGTTGGTTTTCGAAGTTTTCCCCATGTCTAACGTGAATAGCAATCAGTTTTCCTAAGAAAGTTTTTCAAGAAGTCCTCCCAATTTCTTAGGGAAATAACCTTGATGCTTTGTCTAAATCAAATAACCTAACCCAACCTAGTATATACTAAAAAATACAGGTATTAGTAGAAGTGGGCGGGACACTAGAAATTCACCATTGGTAGTAAAGTCTTACCGCCCTAACTGTGCAGTTCAGTCCCACTTTTAAGAGAAAACACCCCGGAAGCTGTCCGAGGATCTTCAACATCTCTCTTCCTCTACCAACAATCTCTCGAGGGGACTTCTGGGTCGTCGTGTATTTTAAGTGCCCTATTGTCGCACAGACACTATACCAAAGATGGTGGGCCTTTTTCGATTAGTGTTCCAGTCAAATTACGGTTTATTATTTCCAGGTGTCCAGTGTGCCATTTGTTATATTTCTTATATTTAAAATCTTATTTAAACCCCTGCTTTAATTTAAAGCTACCGAATGGTATTTTGTAATTATAGTTAGTTAGTGCTTTTAGTTATTATCTTGCTGTTTAGTTATGAATGGCACCCATGCTCGTGCTCGTTTCTGAATCCGCCTTTGATGGCTGAAAGTCTGAAAATTTTTTTGGGGATGGGGATATGCCCTTTTCAGTGAATATAAGTGAATAAAAGAAATTTAATATGTACCTATAGCCTGCCACCGAAATACCTATCGCGTGCTACCTAGTAGCATGTTTGCCATACGTTTGCCCTCCCTACACTATACATTTACAGACATCCATGCCTTCTTCGGGATTAGAACCCAGGCCCATCCGCATGTAAGCAAATACAGTGGATCATTAAATTTTACTACTTAGCTGATATTAAACTACGTATAACAAGATTCTAAGAATAATTTTCTAATTAGGAGTTGTAATTTTTAACAAAATAATAAAACACTTACATACACTATTGGAATATTTAAAAATGTAAAGAATTTGATGACAAATACTGAGCAGAACAAAAATCAAAAATAAAAACTGAAAAAATTGGAAATTGTTATTGAACAACATGGAAAAATAACAAACAAAGTTAAACGTTAAATTGTCTTAAAGAAAAAAAATATATTTGTATTATAGACTCGAATAATCTAGCAAGCACAGCTTGTTACTTAATATTTGGTTGCCAGACATGAAATAGTTGCTAAATCAGGAACAGTGGAATGAAAGAGAATGCTTTATCTGTAAATTTTGGGAAGGTTACAGCGATTAGAATTAAGTAAAATTAACAATAGCTCTAAATAAGTAGAAAAAATACAGGAGACTCTTTAACGATGGTTTTAAACTTTAAAGACTTCAGAAATATTCTGTATATAGTTGCTACTGATTTTACATGCCCCATTTTAAGACTAAAACATTACTTGAAAAACATTACTTTTCAGAATGTAAATTCCTGATATGGATGATAAATACACATTTCTGCTATTAAAATTGGTAATCCAAGCAACGATTATCTACTTTTTTTTTTCTTTCGTGTACCTCTTAATGAGACAGACGTAATTATAGAGTACCTCCAACCTTCCCCTTAAGGACCTATGACCTCCTGATATTCTTTAAGTATTCTCGCAATATATATTACGATTAAACTGCTTTTATTTTATCATAAAATTAATAAACACTTTCACTACGATTTCGAAGCGAGCAGTGGCAGCACACTGTACGGAATAAAACACTTTCACTACCTATCGGAAATTATAAAGATATGCTGTTTTTAAATATTTTTAGCCCAAAGGGGAGCTAACCCAAATACTCTCGAAGATTGTATGTATGTGTAAATGAATAAAACGCCCCTTTGGGGTGCTATAAAATATGAAAGTTTTCAGATTTTTTAAAAATATTTTTCTCTATACAGCGCGTTTTTTTATATACAGCGCGTTCTTGATGAGTGCAATCAATCACCTGCATTTTTTTACAGATGTTGATCATTCCAGATTGCAAAGCCTTCCTTGTAAATTCGCACAACCAACAAACCAAACAATAGAACTGTAAATGTTGACACTTTCTGATATTTTTTGCCCATTACCTAATACTAAATGCCTGAAATAAAGAGAAGATCTGTACTTTTTAAAAATAGGCAATCACTGGTATTTCAATTCAGCCACCTCCGCTTCTTGCAAACTTTAAAGATGAAAAATCTATTTTACATACAACGAAGTTTCGCTTCGATGCGTTAGAAGACGTGCAAGGAATCTCTATGCGATAACGCTGTTGCCGAAATTTTGACCCTAGGCTGAAAGGGAAAGAAAATTATGAAATTGTGTAGTGATAATAGGCATCGAAAAGTGCATAATGATAATAGCCATTAACGGTTATTTGCTTATTTCTGCATAAGCATTCATTCACAATATGGTAATAATGCTTTTAATGGCTTAAATGATAAGCGTCAGACTGTGCTTTGCAGTTGGTCTGAAACGGATATTTCGGTTAAGATGAAGAATCAAAATATATGAAAGCATTGTAATTATCCTTTCAGAAAGAGAGCACATTTATCAATACTCATTTAATATCAAACCGAATATTATCGCGAAGGTACATCTAGATATTTGGCGGGATATGAGTTGTAAGGGCAGATTTCGAGATACAGTGGATTCGCATGAAACTGAATACTACAGTTAAATGAGTCATGAAATATTTGATATCTTGAGGCGTATAAAAGGTATATTTACACAAATATATACTGTATTATAATACTCTCTGTTTGTCGTACCATTCGCATCTGCTCGTACTAGGCTTTTAGCTTCTTTTGAACCATTTTCAGTGCTCTCTCGCCCCGGGTAACTGTTTGATGATCAGCATTCGTTTCGTCACAGCGTTCGACGTTTTTCTTCTCTGTGAGTTTCGCTCATTTTTGGCTTTCTAAAACAAGTTATTTATGACAACATTACTAAAACAAGTATTTTTGGCTTTCTAAAACAAGTAAACGCAATTATGAAAGCTCTAATTTCGGTATAATCTTATTTCAAATCTAATGTGGCCAGCATCTGCTGCCAATTCCATATCTTAACATGGCAGAATAGCAACGTGCTATTCCGCTATGTTAACCAACCGGAAGTAAACTATCACTTCCGATTGATCGTTTGTAAATAAAATCTAATTTGCTTTTAACCATTTTTAGCCGAAAAGTGGTTATTAGTCTCGAAATGGAATTTTATGTCTAATCACTATAAATGCGTCGTTTCTTCATAAATTCCAGTCTGTTGCCATTCGCGAAAATGTAAAATATTTGTCTTTCAGGTAAATCTGTCTGTTGTGAATTAACAAACTAAGCTGTTTGAAAGCAATCAATACAGTTCAGAAATTCGTTTACTTTTAATTTTTTTTCGTGCTTTTGAGTCGGATTGATTTAAATAATAAAAATGCATTTAATTCATGACCTGTCTAATTGAAAATATTGAGTATTTTCATAGGATGACGTTACGAATTTTTTTATTAATTATTGCATAGTTTTAAAACTTTACTTAATTTTTTATTAACAAACCAAACCATTTGATAGCGAGCGGGGGCAACACCACACAGAATGAAGCACTTTTATCTCCAGCTAACGCAACTGTCTATCGAAAGTTTTAAAGATATGCTCTTTTTAAATATTTTAAAATTTTGCTAATAAGTCGAATTTTATGTGGCGTAAATGCGAAGAGCACGATATTTAATAAATAAAGTAACGCACAAAAAGTTAATCATAAAAGTGAAAAAAAACCGTCATAAAGAAAACGGATTAAAAAGAAATAGAAAAATTTATGCCAACACTTAACTGTGGGGAATTCTAAACATAGGCCACTATGTTATTATTCAAATTTTTGTGATTTTGCTGTTGGATTGTATATGCATAAGTACAAAGAAAGCAGTGCTTAATAATAAAGCTGAAAACAAAAAGAACATGATTTAGAGGAGCGAGTGCAAGAGCAGACTGCTGGACTGCGAGCTCAGAGACAGCGAAAAAATCCTTAACAAACCCTTCTGGGTGACCGTTAAAATCAGTAATCTTTGAGTTTTTTTTTTCGTGTTTTATTTATGATGCGTATGAAGTATACTTCCAGTTGTCCAGTTTTACCTAAAATCTAATCAATTGTTTATATGAACGTAAAAACTTAAGTACGGAAAATAAAAATTTAGGAATTGTGGGAGGAAAAATCTTCTCTCACACACACATATCTTTGTAAAAATAGTAAAAACATATTGTAAGGACCTTAAGTCCGCTTATTTGTTTAATTATCATTATCAAATTTTTTAAACAAGAACATTACCTCCCTTACCCATATAGGTAAAACCAGAAAGTGCCCATTTTTTCATTTAGCGGAGCCGCCATATTCATGCCCTTTTTTGGGGGCTCAGAGTCTCACCAGTGTAAAGAGGCCTTTCCAGGGTTCAAGTAAAGTACCTCTTCTGATTGTCCAATTTTGTCTAACCAAGTCTTTATATGAATACAATAAGTTCTGGTGCTCCCTCCACTTTTCCCTGTCCCTGTCCTTGTGAATACAAAAGCGTAAGTACGGAAAAACGAACTTTTTGAAAGATTGGTATAAGACCAATCATCCAAAAATGGATGTTCCGTGGATGAAAAAATCGTCACACAGACGCATATTGGACAGACTAAACATTGATAAAAAATATTAAAAATGTGTTATGAAAACTTTAACCCTGCTTATTCACTAAAACGTCGAAATAACTAAGAATAGAATACGCTTAACGTTCGTAATTCAATTTAAATGTATAATTCTTAGTTAATAGGTCGCAATCTTGAAAGAGTTAAGTCGAAATATGCGACAATTTTAAGGCTAAAACAGCCAAAAAACAAAATTAGAAATACTTGATGTAGGCTTTCTAAAGACCTTGTTTTATTCTAACCAATTATTTTTAGTTCAACTTTCCTTTTCCTCCTGATTTCAGTTTCCTGCCGGAATTTAAATTTTGATAGCGTAGTATGCAAAATTTAAATGTTTTCAGAAGCAGTATTTAAGCTGCGTTTCAAGACTTCGTGAGGAGGAGTAGCGGAGTTTGTTTCGAGTTCATGCAGTATGTTTGAATTAGCTCTCTAGTTGGTGCTAAACACCCTTCAGATTATATTGATATTCTAGGCTTGGCTTTGCTGTGTGCAGCCGATTTAGCGATTTAGATGACTAAGGAGTCAGTCGTTAGCCATCCTAATTTATTGTGATTTTACATTTTTATTTTCTGTTGAATTTAGTTTAGCCAAAAGCGGAGGTGAATTGTGAGCACCAGCGGCATGCATTTGTTACTATAGTTCAAATAAAAGGGTTATTTAACCCTTCTTCTGTAAGTATCTGTTCTTCAGAAACATAGTGAGAATTCGCTACTTTGTCTTCTACGTAGGGTCTACAATTTATGCTTCCCAAAAGACGTAGACTCTATGTAGGAAAAGTTAAACGGTATTTTATCAATTCGTTATTTTAAACGAAAGGCAACAAATCCCAACTAAGCATCGGTGTTATTATTCATCTTCCCCATGCATGTAAATGGAATACAGTTTAACAAATAAAGTAATTAGCTTATCAGCAGGTACAGAAACATCATTTGCCTTTCCATATTATAAAAATATTGTAGATAGCTACACGCTTTATATCCTTAGTTATCATTCCTAGATAATGAATTTACAATTACAAAAAGCCTCAATAATGCAGAGAGTTTTGCAGAACAATTTTTGCAATAGTGTTAAAACGGTTTAGCAAATACAAATACACCCATCAGAGAGAGAGAGAGAGAAAAAAATCTGAAAGCTTTCAGTTTTTATATTACGCCCAAAAGGGAGTTTTTTTTTATTTACATATGCATACACGTTTTGAGAGCATTTGAGCTACTGTCACTTTGTTATAAAAATTGTTAAAAAATGCGTATTTTTAGAATATCGGTTTAGCAGTCTCGCGCTCTGGAGATAAAAAATTTTTTTTCGTACAGTTTTGCCAATGCTCGCTTCGAAATCGTTGAGTTGTAAGGTTTTAGTTTAAACTAACAAAGCTTTATTTTAATTTGCCTTTTCCTATCTGTTCTTATTTCAACTTCCCGTTAGAATAAGCGCACGTTTCAGCTTTATGCTAATTTGAAGTGGAGCCAAGTTGATATTTAAACGGTAGGTAGGAACCTCTCAGTGTGAGAGAGCTTTTAGTCTCAGACCACGGCTGCTCTGTTCGACGTTCGCCTGACCAGCTAGTATTTAAATTCTAAGCCGTAGCGCTGTTACGCTATTAGTTATTGAAGTAAATCTAAGTGCGTTAGTATTAGTTAAATCTTGCTACGCACCCTTTACCATAAAGGCCAACCTCGCGTCTATAGCTCTATGAGCAACGACTACTTAATTTCTAATTAGCTTTAGTTTAAATTATGTGATTGTTCAGTTTAGACTCAAGTGCGGTCATTATTTTCTGTATCCCTCCCGAGTTGGGAAGTGGCTGTATATAATTGTGGTTTAATAAAAGAGGATTTTAAATCCTTCTGAAGTGCAGTTCTTCTACCACTTAACCACAGTTTTCTACCACAGAACATAGCTGCATTCAGCTCCCTGTTCAAGATCAGAACTTAAAGTTTTCCCGAAGATGTTCGCCAATAATATGCACCGAACACTGAGTCCTGACAGAGTATGTTAATGAAAAATTCGTTAAAGTTTTACTAAATATGAAATAGACAATAAAACAAATTCTAACTTCCAAATTCGGGCTTCCAAGCGCCCGTATTCGGGTGGAGGATTACATTATTCAAAATGTGATGGCTGTAGGTATCACTGTTTTTTCACAGTGGGAAAAACATGCATACATTCATGCAGATTCTGCATTATTTAATTTCTTTAAATATAATACAGGGCGATGATATCTGGAGGCAACAATTTGAAAAGAGATACAATACTTTTAGTGATTCAACGTAAGATGCCGTTTCGAGACTAATAGCCCTTCTGGGCTAACAATGTATAAAACACGATGCTTTGATAAGTTAAATGCAAGCAGCTTACATAAATTTAAGAGCAGCTTTCATAAAAATATTTCAAAACAAATTTACTAGTACATAAATCAGTCGTCAACGCATGCTTTCGACCGAATTTTTTATCTTGGTATCTTTAGCCGAATCCGGTTATTTACTAAAATATTTTCTACGCTTCAGAAAGGAGCCTCAAAGCAAAAGTAGCTTATTTTAGCAATTAACAATTGGTAATAAAGTAGACTTTATTATTAACTTTGAACTGGTCTTGAGGAAGTATTAGGTATGAAACCTTAACTGAATTTCAGAATAAAAAGTAAGGAATTTTGGCATTCATCTTATCAATGTATTTTGCCTTATGAATATCCTTGTTTTATTAGGCCTTTTGAAACATTATGCCAGTTATGAATATTTTGTCAAGTGGATGTATTGTTACGCAGGAACCCGCATGGGAAATTTTATTTGATATTTTCATCCTAATTGCAATGCTGAGACTAGTTTTTAAAAGAGTAGCTCTCAAAATTTTAGCTCCTCAATGATAATTGAATTGGTTATATATTTACTAATATCTCTTTTTTTATTAAACTTACTTGATTCCTTATTCCAGAATTCGAATTTTAGGTTCATTCCAAATATAATTCGCCCATTTTTTATGATTTATTTTTTTAATTTGTATTTTTTAATATTTTTTATAAATTTAAAAAAAATATTTTGTATAAAAATTTCTATAAAATTGTTAACATCATCTTGAAGTAGATGTATTTCTAAGCATACCTGCAAAAAATTAGATTTTCTTATTGAAAATTTCCTAAGATATACGTGGATTTATATTTCGACGCGTTTTGAAATTTGGCGTATTTAATAAAAGCGATAATAGCGAAAATGTGGTTTACGTATTTTATTAAAATTATTTGAAAGAATGAACGATGGAGCTTTTTTCCTCTCGTGCATCAGTGAAAAAAAGGAAAGTAAGTAGGTTGCTAAAAATTAAAAATTCCGCTAAAATTTAAAAGGAAATTAAACTGGTTAATTAAGTTAAATATAAATCCCTACAAGTTTTTAAAAAATTAGTCCTCAAAAGTTTCGCTTTTCAATGCTATTTGAGTTTGGCATATATTTATAAATATCTCTTTTTTATTAAATTTATTTCCTTTTTTCTTTCTTATTTCGAAATTTAAGTTTATTCCAAATAACATTCGCCCATTTTTTATGATTTATTTTTTAAATTTGTATTTTAAAATAATTTTTATGAATTTTTCGAAAACAATTTTGAATTATAACCCACAAAACTTGTATCATCATCTTAAATTACATGCATTTCTAAGCATACCTGTAAAAAATTAGAATTTCTTATTCAAAATCTCCTAGCATATACGTGAATTTATTGAATTTGGCATATTTGTTGAAAGCGATAATAATATCATATGTGGTTTAGACACGTTGTTAAAATTATTTGAAAGTAGGAACGATGTGACTTTTTTTCCGCTCATCCACAATGTAAAAAGGTAAGAACGGTGAGGCGTTTCTTTCCACTCCTGCACAATGGAAGGGAGAGGAAAATAGGTTGCGATATATTAAGAAGTTCGCCAAGTGAATTATTCTTGGCGCAAACTGAAAAAAAATGCGCCAAGATAAATTTTTAAATTCTTCATAAATTTCTCACCAAAAATTACAAAATTTAATGTCTAGGCATAATTTTAGTCGTAGAATCGAAATATGGAAAAACACTGATATGTTATTTCAGAAAAAATCCGATTTTGTTTCAAAATACCTATGTTAGAAGAATACTATATATAAATCTAATATATATCCTAAGTCGCGCTTTCGAGTCATGAAAAATGCAATTTGAATTTCGTCAATCAGCCCAGTGAAACGGGAGATATAGAACTTTTTTTTTTCTTTCTCAGTGTACATATCTAGAATCAACTAATAAAGCCTATAGTCATTTGTTTTTCGAGTATTCTGTTTAATAAGATCTCCTTAAAATGTGGGGAGAGATCAAGAAGGTAGTCTACACCTTTTTTTGCCTTTCTGTTTACTATGCGATCATCTTCCTATGTCTTCTAACAACCGCTTCCCACTAGGTCAGTAAATCGATTAATCTTTTAATTCCACGAAAAGGACCAATATTATATCAACATTATATAATTATAATGATAAAATAATCGTTCTTGCGTATAGTTTAGAAGCATGTAGGATGTTTGAGAAACTATACTTCAGTCGTCGTAAGAGGAAAATAAACAGAAACAACTTAAAGCTCAGCATGTAACATTAAGAGCAATGTTACGCTGCTAGAAATTATGTCTTTTCTTTAGAATAAGGTTTTGTGTATATATAAAGAAGTAGTTGGTATTTACAGTTCCATTTTTAAAATGTCAATAATATCGTGTAATTTGCAAATCCCGTTACGCCTCTGGTTCCAATAACGACGAATTACACGGATTCAGTAACGCATCCTGTATCAGTCTTGCTAATTCTGCTTCCTTAAAGTGCAGATCTGTAATACAGTTTTAAAGGAAAAGTGCGTGGTGACAGTTGCAAATATGACAGTAGGAAGCCATTTTTTTGGTTATTTTGTTTAGTTTTTCGTCAAAGTCCTAGCACGTCTTCGTCCTGCTGTAAGTGGGTTGGTGTCGTCGGAAGTAGGTCAATGTCTCGGTCGCCTCAAGCGTGTCACGTGATTTAAATGCAGAAAATCTTCAGCGGAAGACGCAGTTCTAGTTTTTACTTTTTGGAATCTTATTAACATTTTCCATACCAATCTGATGATTCATTTTTTTAGAGCCTTTAAGTGGGTACTGCACTCATTTCAGTTCGTCAAGAAATGAGTGATAAATTCTTTTTACTTTAAGACACGTTTAACTTAAGGCAGTTACTTTGAATTGTTTAAACTCCGTGTGTTAAAGAATGACAAAACTTGTACTAATTTTGCGCAAATGAAATAAATGTTACACCCTAGGTCAATGACGTCCTAGATCTCTGAAATGATTACGGAAAAGTGTCCATCCCAAGAAGATGTCAACTGCAGTTATAACTGCAGATTAAACAGAAACGTAAACCAGTTCGTGATAAAACATAATTCTTTCGTTAAGATGTCTATTTGAAAATTATGCTTGCTTTATATTTGCAGAACAACATTTGAAAATATATTATGATAATTTATCCTTTATTTCTCATTTTTACAGTTTCTAGAGTCATAAAGGTTTCTCGAAGCATGAAACTTGATTATGGTTATACTGAAAATAGATTCTAAAATACAGATTTTGGATTACTGCACACTAAAGATAAAATTTTTCCAAGAATTAAAACTGTAAACTGCTCACTTTTACCAGCTTTGCACTGGACAATATACTCTACATTATTTCTGTAATAGAAAAATTCAATTACCACGTAAAGTAATTATCTAAAACTTCATTCCATAATAACAATTAAACACAAGTTTCCCCTTTTCAACACAAATATGCATTTTTTTAAACATACATTTTTAAATATGCATTTTATAAAGCATCTTTATATTTTTGTAATTTCTTCCAACCTATTTTAGCGAAAATGCTTACACAAATACAGTTATGAAGTTTTAATATTGAAGAAGCAAACGGTTAAAATTTTGGTATTTAACTAAAACAACCAAATCATATTTCGAAAGTAAACAGCTGAATCATGTATCAGTTAACAAACAGGAAATTAAAAACAGCCAAACTCATTTTGCAGAAAATATACAATTATTAATTATCTATCATATTCAAAAAATTTTATAAGCTTTAGTTACGAAACGTTTTGAAAAATTACCGTGTGATATCAAATTTCTCTGCTCCAGCCATATTTTACAAAAGCAAAAAATCAGCAATGCCCTCGGCGGGATTTGAGCTCCAAGACTTCCGACTGCTAATCGAAAATACTTCCAGTTACACCACAAAGGCTTGTGCTAAGGAGTTAAGATAAAGTATTCAGTTAGTGTTGTTTGAAAATATGGTCTTTAGATATTCTATCTTCTACTATTTATTTTATTACTTTGCTTAGAATTTTTCCAAAATATCAAGCTCGTGCTCGTATATCAGAAGCATTCTTATACAGGATATTTTTGGCCTTGTAAAACACTTCTTAAACTTCAAGATAGATTTAAGGTGTGTCTTATATTCATGCTAATAAAATGTACCAATAACTTTATTTCAGTATATGCAATAATAATGCTTTTAAACAATGCAGGTAGCAGAGCTCTGCTGCAACTGCAAATGCTCCAGAAAACTGACTGTGTCAGTCTCCATTCATGTTAATTATACCTTTCGATAAACTTTGGGCGAACAGGAGATACATTCAAAAGTAAAAATTTATGCTGTAAATGATGACTTTTAACTATATGTAGAGATTTCAAGAAAGCGTATTTGTGAATTCACTTTAGCGTGGCAGATGTAATTTGACTCTTTTTATTAGATATAATTTCCCTCTTAGGTTTTTTTTTTCAAATACATTAAAATATCAAGTTGTGCTACATACATTATGAAGCATTAATGTAATCATTACTAGCATTTTATTAACATTTAGTCAAACTTAGAGGGCACTATTTTTACAGAAAACATATATTCCTTTGTTATAAAGTGATGTAAATATTAAAAATACACATAGTTACGAAGTAATGTACGTATGCACATATCATATAATACATATATACATATATATGTAAGATATAATAAAATACGATAGCTGCTTTAAGAATAACTGACGACCTCAAAATTAACTGTTCTAGATTTAGTGCTCTCCCTTCTAAATTCATCTGTCCTCCCAAATTCGAGATCTTTTCATGTTACGTAAAGTTTAATGCAGAAACCTCTTGTCACATCAAAACTTTTTCTAACTCGAACCTAAACTAACTCCCTCCTCCCTTCTTCTTCTGAATTGCTATGTGCTGCCGCTTACTTGCCTAAGATGATGTTGTATTTTAAAACCCGTGTAGATGTAAATTATTGTATTCAACTACGATTAAAAAATATCTTGTCCGCAAAAGGATGATTTGATATGCATAAAAATAAAGTTTGTGATTTTTCAAGTTCAGTTGTGTTAAATGAGTCATCATGCCTTTCCACTCAGCCCTATCTACAGCCTTTATTGTATTCTCAGTCATGACGAATATCGAAACATGGTAAAATGTACCGGACTTCTCTTCCTACGCATTAAATCATTATATATATATGTTAAAAGTTTGGGTTTTAACATTTTTAAATTCTTTGTTGCATTTATAGGATTACTTGAAATTTATTAATTCTGAATTTTAATTTTTGGTCTTTGTGAAAAAGTAGGTCTAAATTTCTTACTTTATGTCTTTATTGATATATATATATATATGTGTGTGCTTGTAAGATAAAAGAATATGTAAATCGAAATTATGATTTGAAGTATCGGTAACCTCTTAATTCCCTCTCTCTATTCTAAAAATCATAATAACTTTTCAGCACTGCGTCATTTCTAGATCTATCTATCTCGCATGGTTTGCGTAACACTAATGACGTAGCTAATTCGGAAACTGAACTCAAAATTTAGAAAACTGAAACCCCTCTAACCTAAAGTGAAATGACATACCATTTTTTTCCATATTTCGATTCAAATTATGTCAAAGTGCCAAGTTTTGTACAAATCGTACGAGTAATTTTTAAAAACTTGACTCTCGAAATTTTAGCTCCTTAGTGTTATTCAATTTCATATATATATTTATGACCTTTTTTTTTTTCATTAAACTTACTTGATTCCTTCTTTCACTTACTTGATTTCTTTCTTTCAATCCAAATAAAATTCGCAGATATTTTCTGATTTATTTCTTTAGTATTTTTTAGTAATTTTTATAATTTTTTCGAAAACATTTGGAACTATAATCTATACTATTTCTACCATCACTTGAAGGTACATGTATTTCTAGATATGCCAGCAAAAAAATACAATTTTGTTATTCAAAATTTCCAAAGATATACGTGAATTTATATATATCGTTGCGTTTTGAAATTCGGCACATTAGATATAAGGGATAATAAAGCCAAATGTACTTTAGGCACTTTCTTAAAATTACTTGAAAGAATGAACGATGCAACACTTTTTCCGCTCCTGCACAATGAAACAAGGGAAAGGAAAATAGGTGACTATAAACTAAGAGTTTCGCAAAGTGAATTATTCTTCGCGCAAAATAAAAAAAGTGCGCTACGATAAATTTTTAAATTTCTAGTTAAGTTTTCACTAAATTTTATAAATCTTCGTATTTGGGTATAATTTGAGTTATAGAATTGAAATAAGGAATGAAATAGGGTATGGCTATTTCAGAAAAAAAAAGCCGATTTTGTATCAGAATATCTATATTAGAATAGTGCTATATACAAATCTAATGTATAATTTAAGTTACCCTTTCGAGACATGAAAATGCAAGTTAAATTTCGTCAATCAGTAGTAGAACGGGAGATACAGAAATACAGTCCTCCCTTTTTTTTTGCTGTTGTCTTTCTTGTGCAGAGTGTACAATCATTTTGGAGGTACGAGTGTTAATAAAAGTGTAAAGCTACCTAAATCATTACCAACCAACACTCATTAGATGTGACTGCAAAGATCTCGAGGCACTGCAAAGTAAATATAAAACTCACTTAGATCTTCTAGAATCTAGAGTCTAGATAAAATATTTTCAAGCGAATGGAAAAACATATTTGGGTTTCTAGCAAAAGCGAATATTTTCATGTTTTAGATTAGTAGAATTCTCCAATTTAGCGAAAGTGATGTCTGAAATACAATCCAAATATCCGATATGAAGGCTTTCCTGGATGTCTTTCTATTACTGTATCGCTTTCTACACAGCATTTTCATCTGCGCACAGAGATAGTCTTAGATTTAAGGCGATAGTAGAAGTGAACGCTCTAGTGCCCTTAAAATCCAGTTTTCCACGAGCTTAGTTGCTTATAATATCTATTCCACTGATGGCACCATTTATATTCATCAAAAATTATTCAGTTAAGCAGAAGTTCCCTTCTTTCTTTACTTAATCAGGCCATGCAGTTTTAAGCTAATTTTCTGTCTTGAAATTATTTTAGAAGGCCGTGATGTTCAGGCACATGTTTTCATGACTGACTGCTTTGCTTCGGAAACTTTGCTTTCAGAAATATTCAAATGAAATGGCAATTTTTATGATTGATAATTCTTGTATATGTATTCGTTTAGTCGTTGCGTTTTTTTTTCTCTGTGAGTTTCAGTCATTTCTGGCTTTCCAAAACAAGTCTAAAACAACCAAACTAAGCTAACAAATAATCAATAATGCAATGCATGTGCATTATTGACAGCCCTGAAAGCCTTAATTAAATGGTACAGGAATCAAATTATAACACAGTGATTAACTTTGGTAAAGTCTTGCCATATTTTTACTATGGAATGGTATGAAATGCTTTAATGTTCTTCTGATGACAAACATTCTTGACCGTGGAGATGGAGACGCATGACCATGGTCTGAAAGATTTGGTTAATCTTCAATGTACTGGTCTATGAACATCATTGAATCGTTGACGGCTAAGAGATTCTGTGAAAATTCCTTCGTTTAATGAATTTCTCGACGCATGTCAAAACTTAATAGTAACGATTTGACATTAACCTTTGATCTACTTCCATTCTTTTCCGAAGATAATTCATTAAAAAATAATGCTACGTATTCTTCTGCAAACCGAATGTATGGAAAGTAATTGAACAGTTCGAAGTGTTTTTCTTTACTCACTTATTCACTATTCGTGCAAGAATTACAACACCTGATTTCGACAAAATGCAGTTGAAAGAAATAAAATACCATATTTTCTTTTTTCATAGCTTTTACTTTAATTGCAGTGATTTTTATTAATAATAGAACTAAAAAATTTATGCTTTGTTAGTTTTGCTCTAAGCTCGTTGTTAATATATCACACTTATTATAAATCAGTTTAATTATTTGCACATCTAAAGAGTTTCTCATTCCATACCGCTATGGATAGACAGCATTTTATAGTCAAGCATTCGGAGGATGTTATTTTGTTTTAGTGATCTCAGCTCCAAGTCGTTTTGCGGTGATAAATTTTGGAATTATATTCCTATCGTAATAACTTTTATATGATTTAAAATATTACAACAACCAGTGCCAGCTGTAATTAATATTTCTCTTCAGATTACTGCTTAGGTCGCTGCAATAATTTTCCCACTTTGTTACCATTTAATTCTTCTCCTGTGTTTCTTTTCTTCGCTTCGTCTCATTTCATTTCTCATTGTACGATTAGCGGGATACATTCGTCCATATAGAAACTAATTACGAAATGGGTTTCTGCTAAATTTGAGCCTACAACAATAGGCAACCAGTGCAGCTGCTAAATTCTGTGTTTGCGGGCACAAGGTATCTAAAATATAAATATATTTTAAAACACACAGTTGTTTGCTTTACTTTTCATGACTCGTAAATAGTATGGGCACATGAAAAAGTCGCCATATGAAGTCTGGGATTCCTGTGGTGTTTTGAGAATCTATTGATAAAATAACAGAGCCTCTTGTTTCAGAAATAGGCAATCTGTACCCCAACTGCACTGGTTATCATAAATTATGGGAAAATCACAAAAATAGCCATAACTTCCTCAAAAATAAGTCAAACCCTGTAAAATTTGAATATGTTGCCAAGTAAGAGTAGCTGAGTAAAACTGCTATATGTAAATTAGTGTCGCTGCACTCGGAATACGTCATCTTCGAGGAGCATAAAAGTCCATGTTTGAGAGCAAGCCCACATATTTCACTTTGATAGTGACATCATAAATCTGAGATAGCCAATTCGTAACAATGATCTCCAGGCATCATTTGCCTGCAGAACTATGATGGAGAGTCATTGGGAGACTAGAGGCAGGACAAAGTCAAGCAGAAGTAGCCAGATGGGTAAATGCGAGTCCCTCTGTGATTCATAGTCTTTGGCGGCAATTTCAAACCATAGATTCGGCATCTAGGAGTTTCAGCCAAGGATGACCAACTTCTACAACGATCCCCGATGACCGATATTTGACATCACATGCACGCAGGAACAGAACCGCTACTCTTCTTAGATCCTCCCTCTCTACAGCCACCGGAAGGTTGGAGTCAATGTCAACTGTGGACATTATAGAAAAGAAAGAGAAGGAAGGAAAGAAATTATATTATTATAGGAAAGAAAGAGAGGCTAATGAAAGTAGGT
>KK114501.1:677229-725306 GCA_000611955.2 Stegodyphus mimosarum | reverse complement strand
CATTGTACTTGTGTTACATGCAACGAAAACAAAGAAAACATCCTTGAAGTTAGCTTATTTCGGCCTTATTGTGTACCTAAGGGGACATGTACAAGTACTAGTGTTTCCCAAACTTCGCAGCTTAGTTTCTGGTGGGTCGCCGAGAGCCTACATAAACTTAAAAACATTTCCGGGTAACATATTGCCAAATGTAACTTTTCGAAAAATTCTCCATACTAGGCAAATTTACATTCTTGTATCTGTAGGTTGTTTAGATACCAAGCGTTATCACTCACTTTGTTTCTAAGCTCTGCTTAATTCATATTTCGAGGTACTTCTGTGTAGATGACTTTCTTTCCAGAATCTTATTTTCATTGTTTTTAAGAGTTTACATCCCAGTGATACGTTTCGCTCTAAGTAATGTATGTGAGACTAGACTCTCTTTCTCTAGACTGTATTTTTAAGATCGCACGTATTGTTGATATTGTCCTCTTTAGACGTGTCCCAAAATATCCAACTTACTTTCCTTCCAGCTATCTGTACTATGCGTAAAATGTTTGATCCAGCAGCAAAACACGGCACATTGAATCAATTCTTTGAATTGGTTCTACTTAAGAGGCAAATTAACAGTTTTATTGTTTGTGTGCAGACTTGCGACTAGAACTGTTTTCTCTTGCCGAATTTGAAATGCCTTTATGCTATGATAAGCATTTCATTGGGAAGCATGTATTTAATTTTTAATCTAACCTATAATATATTTTCTGGCCATGAGTTTTTTTAAAGTTATTAAAAAACTACATTCATTAGTAGATTATCATAGTCTCTGCGAAAGTAAAAATTAGTAATAAATCGTAATACCATAATATCTACAGAAATCTTAATACATTATAAAAATATCGATAGAGATTAAAATGTAATCAGACTTTAATAACTTATTTAATCTTGGTTCAAGAACTAAATCCTCTCATGGTCACAAATTCAAAAGGAAGGCTGATGTTCGTTCAAGTAGCTCAACTGCTCCCAAACGTCAAATAATTATTAAACTAAGAAACTAAATTTAATAATAAATTCAGGATATTTAGCTTTTAAATGCAAAATCACACAGAACGGAAATATGTTACAATCCGGGTTCCGTACTTAAATGACGCCTTCTAAAATTCTGTACTTAATATAGTTATATGTCTGATGACATGCAGCTCCTTTATGCTCTTTTTTTATAGTTTTATTCATATAATAGGAGACAGAATTCCATTGGTAGAAAATCTCAAATTCTGATATTATATTTAGATACTGTTGCTTCATACTGCTTCAAAAATATAAGTTTTTATGATTGAATATTCCGGATCCATATCCGAACAAAACATTAATGCAGAAACACAAAGCTAACATTAATACAGAAAGACAAAGCTGTTATTAATACTAATTTTGCAACCACCAGAAAAAAATCTCGGTGTTTGACCAAGATGTTTGATGGTGTTAGTAATTGAATTTCAGTGCTTTTCATGCTTGAGTTGTATTACTAGTAGTTGAACATTACTAATCAAAATATGCAGTATCCGAAAGCCTTTTAAAACGTAACAAAAAAAAACATAAGTGGAAAGCTTAACATTTTTTTTCTGAAATGAAGGCACATACCAAAGAGATTTATCAGTACCCACAGAAAAATGAAACAGTCCTTTCAGCTGACCACTTCCGTGAAAAGACAACAAAAGGTAATAAAAACAGTACTTCTTTTATTACAGTTATGATGTATTGATATTCACATGTTTTATTATTAAGTATTGTTTATATGCCAAGATGTTTTATTCAGGGTTTTTTAGTAACACAATAAATTCATAGTAAGGAGTAATGGTGAGGTTAAAAAACCCTCGACTGATCATACTGGTGATTAAGTAAAGAGCACCAAAGATTTATGATGTTATAAAGGTTTATGTTGCTTTAACCAAAGATTTATGTTGCTTTAACTTCAAAATTGATAAAAAATTTTAATTAAATTACCAGAAAGCTATGGCATAGTATATTTATGAAACGCAGATGAATTTCAAGTTTAATGTTTTCTCTAGTTTCAAGATAAAACATTATATATTAGTATATCACATATTCCAAACTTAAACATTGTACTATATTAGTGTATCATATATACTAAACATAAACATTATGTATTACTGTATCATACCAAACCTAAACATTATATATTAGTGTAGCACATATACAAAAACTAAGCATTATATATATTATTTATATATATGTGTGTGCACCATACATACCAAACCTTAGCATTATATAATAGTGCATCAGATATACGAAACGTAAACATTATATATTAGTGTATCACATATTCGAAACCTAAACATTATACACTCATGTCCGAAATTATGTTTACATGCATAAATTCACGGATTTCTCAGAGACTAATAATTTAATGAATTTTCGTAGAATCATACATAACATGATGACACATAAATGCAAAAGAAAAAATTGAAGATCACCTCATATGATATAAAATTGTAGCATGAAACAATAAAAATGGTAATAAAGTGTGACAAAGAGAGTTAAGAAAAAAAGGAATGATTCAGAAAAAGAATTAAGTCTTACGAATTTAATATGGAATATGATCTCCCCTGACTTGTACACACATATCACAACGTGTTTTAAGGCTGGAAATAACGTTGTTAACCACAGTTTGGGGAATTAATCTCCACTCTTCCAGCAATGCCGTCTTCAGAGCATTTACATCTCTAGGAGGAGGATGTATACGTGCAATTGCTCTTCCAAGGTAGTCCCATAAGTTCTCTATCGGGTTAAGGTCAGGAGAGTTTGGTGGCCAAGGTATTCGCTTAATGTCTTCACTTTCAAGGAATTCATCAACGAGGTTTGCTCGATGTGGACGGGCATTATCATCCATAAATAAAAAGTCAGGTCCATATGCACCCCTGAAAAGTCTTACATAAGGATCTAAGACCTCATCCCGATATATCTGGCCTGTCACAGATCCGCTGCTGAACACGTGTAGGGGCGTACGTACATCGATCATTATTCCACCCCATACCATCACACCTCCACTACCGAAACGGTCACGTTCCACAATGTTCGAAGAATCATTTCGTGTTCCCGACTCCCTCCAGATGTAAACGCGTTTAGAATCACCAGTTAAACTAAACCGCGACTCATCAGTAAAGAGAACATGGGACCATTGATGTTCAGTCCAGTTTTGATGTTCTTTACACCAATTAAAGCGATCCCTCTTTTTCTGTGAAGACAGTAAAACACATACCCTTGGCTTTCTGGCATAAAGGCCTTTTTCATTAAGCCTTCTGTATATTGTTTGCCGTGATGCAACAGTTCCAGTGGCGGCTACAAGCTCTGAACTTAACTGGCGAGAAGTAGCCTTTCTGTTACGACGGGCAGTTAATGCCAGATACCGATCTTCAGAAGCAGTTGTCATTCGTTTCCGACCTTGTCCAGGCTTCCTTACAACACTTCCATCATTTTGAAACTGTTTCCATAGCTTAGAGACTGTCTGTCTTGAAATATTCAGACATGTGGCTGTTTCCACGATTGACTGCCCTGCTTCTAAACGGCCGATAATTCGCCATTTTACAGATCCTTCCAAATGATACTTTGAAGCCATAATAAACCGCTTTGAGTCTCTACACCCTGAAATCAAACGCTATGTTGCAGAAATTAACTCAAATATTCAGTTTGCGCAAAGCGCTTGATTCACCCTTGGATGACGTAACGCCTAGATTTGTATATCACAAACCGTTTGATTACTTTTGATTGGATAATACTAATTAGGCTTGGTTTTCACACATTCCCTGCAAATACGGATCACATTGATTCGATATTTCATTGAACAGCATCATTTTTGGGTATGTAAAGATAATTTTGGACATGAGTGTATGTGTGTGTATCACATATACCAAACATAAACATTATATATTAGGGTATCACAAACTCGAAACCTAAACACTATATATATTAGTGTATCACATATACTAAACCTAAATATTACATAATAGTGTATGCCAAACCCTATATATAATATGCCATACCTAAACATTATATATTATTGTATCTGTTAATATTCTAAACTCAAATTTATTTTATGCATTTATTTTATGATTTTGTTTTATATTGTTTCCCTGAAATGCGTTTTAACTTTTTCTTATATTAATATTTGTTTGCATGCGCAATGTTGAATTTTGTGTAATTGATTTGGCAGTTTCCTACTGTAGTTAAAAACACTGTTCTAAAAAATGAAATGTAATGTTATCAGGACTACTGTTTCTTCTAATTAATTTTGCAAACATAGTTGGAGTTCTGAGTAGGAACAGGGGGCATACTAAAAGCTATGTTCGTGCGTGTGTAGAAGATACAACAAAGATCAGAAGGGTTCAAATTACCCTTTATTTGCTTATCGATTTTACAGACGTTCCCGCACTTCGGGATACAAAGACCCACCACTTGTAGTCTGACGTAAAAGAATATAAGACTAACTAACTAAAATTTAAATTAAAGCTATCTTTTAATATTTTACACAGATGACTAGTACTAAGACTGGCCTTTTAAATGACTACGTCTGTAGTACGCAAACTGCGGAAAACTACAATACGTCTTTAACTTTCAAGGGGATTTAAACCTCTGGCCTTAAAGGTGGACAGTAACTGATGGCAAGCTCGCGTGAAGCCTAAACACTTAAGCGTTAGCAAGTACAATTTGCATAAACATATTCACGTTAGCACTTCGCACATTATAAAATGTAATAAATGCTTTCCTGTTCGTTTAATGTTAAATCAATTAAATTTTATCTAGCTCTGCATCATTCACTTAATCATACTTTAAGAGTATCACATATACTAAAGTTCTAAATCTGATCTGTAGCATTTCGTACGTGGCATTCATTCGCACTTTGACTCCGCGATGAGGCATTTGAAATTAAAATCGCCTTTCTGCACTTCTTTTAATTAGCTTATATATATATTTACTTTTAGTGAATTCTTTATTTTAAAAAAGGAATATATTTGCAGAACTGAAATGTCTGTAATGTAAGGCAACTGCCAAAACCGTGACGGAAACATTTAAATTAGAAATTATGTAGTTAGCAATTTATTTGGTTTCAACATAGCGAAAGATTTATCTGTTTTTTTTTTAAAGTTAGATTATTAAGGTAAATTTGTAAAGTTTTAGTTAAACTAACAAAGTTTTATTTCAAGTTTACTTTTTCTATCTCTTCTCATTTCGACTTCCCGTTAGAATAAGCGCGCGTTTCAGCTTTATGCTAATTTGAAGTGGAGCCAAGTTATATATAAGCAAGAGATAGGAACCTCTCAGTGTGAGAGAGCTTTTAGTCTCAGACCACGATCACGCTATTCGACGTTCGCCTGACTAGCTAGCCTTTAAATTCTAAGCCATAGCGCTTTTACGTGATTGCTTATTGAAGTAATTCCAAGTGCGTCAGTATTAGTTAAATCTTGCTACGCACCATTTAGGTTAGAGGCCAACCTCGCGTTATAGCTCTGTGAGCAACGACTACTTAATTTCTAATTAGTTTTAGTTTAAATTTATTGGATTGTTCATTTTAGACCCAAGTGCGGTCTCTACTTTCTGTATCCCTCCCGAGTTGGGAAGTGGTTGTAAATAATTGTGATTTAATAAAAGAGAATTTTAAATCCCTTTCAAGTGCAGTTATTCTCCAACTTAATCACAGTATTCTACCACAGAACATAGCTGCATTCAGCTCCCTCTTCAAGATCAGGGCTTCAACTAACTCACGAATATGTTCGCCAAGAGTATGCACCGAACACTCAGTCCTGACAAATTTTCTTGGCACTAGTATCTTGGATACAGATTTTGAGAAACTGACTGCAAATAATTAATAGTTAATATCTGTTAAAGGTGGCCCGAATAGTAGGCTTTTTCAGACTGTAAATAATGTGTGGTTAGTCATCCTTTTTCAGCTGACAGTACTATATTTTCTTTCCCACAATCCAAGAAGATTACTAGGATTGATTTCAAAATTTACTTGATGTGACAGACCCAACATATGGTGCAAAGATAAAGTTCCTACTTTCTTGGGTATCTAGTTTCTCATCAGCTGACTAATTTACAAACCTATTTCAGAACCCTACGTCTTCAAAAATGCTTGCAGGATGATGAAATCATAAACATTTGACTTCTATGATTTCAAAAAAAAGTGAATGTTCTGTCAAACTTTTCTTTTCTTTTTTGGACCATGTGAAAAAACAATGTAATGGAGTAATGGAGGGAATTTGGCACTGTGGACAAAATTTTTCTTTGGGAGCCCTTACACAGTTATTTTTGTATTACATTAATTTGGCGCTTCACCACCTACCTGAACATTACGGTTGCCATTATATCTCTTTATGGAGGAAATACCTTATGCACTTTCCCTTATAAAGGGCAACTGGGCATGAGGAGACCCAATAGCTAAATCCCAATGGTATGAATTATCATCCACCATCCCCCACATTTTAGTTCGGGCACCACTCATTTGGTTATATCTTTGCAGTATGCGTGAAAAACATGCAATGACCTCGCTGGGATTCGAACATCGGACCTTCTTCTGCTAGCCGGACGTACCACGTGCAAAGAAGGAAGAAAATACCTCAAAATGCTATTTATGATGCAAAGCTTAAAAGTTAATAAAAGTAAGTAAATTTCCAAATTCATTTTACATGCCAGATTTTATATTTTATACGCAAATGAGATTAAAAAATCGGAACCCAATATCTTGTTTCTTCCTTTTAATGTAAATAAATACATAATATTAATATTTTACTTGAGTGAGTGAAAAAAGATATCGCAGTGCAATAAGTAGTAAGAAGTTGATGCTTAATTATTTCAAAATTCACCTACAGCAAAACCTAATTCAATATAATTAATTATATGTAGACTAAAAAAAATAGACAGAAAGATTTTTTGCAAGAAATGCAATCTTGAAAAATCGTAAACACTAATTAAATTACCATTCGTCTTGTAATCTGCGTAAATCAACACGAAAGTATCTCAGAATATAACTATTTTTTTTAAAGTAAAACAGGTTTGCATATTTTCTTCTATAAAATGCAAAAATGGATGCCATACGAAATGCGAAATCGATTTTTGCATTTTATACGGGAATATCATTTATAGAAAATTGTCAAGAATGAGTAATTTAATGCTGAAAAATTACTAAATGAATCAAAATAAACGATACTCTATGAGTGGGTCAGGAGTAACTGAAATAATTTGATTGTTTTACTATATTGGAATAATCATAGAAAACGGGGTAGAAATGTATAGCTCCTGTACACAGAAATGAGAGAAATTTGTCACGTTCTTAGCATGGAAACAGTACTCTTGCTATTGTGAGTAGAAAATGTAAATGATAAATTTGTATGACTGATTTTTTTTGCAAAATTATCGCGATTATCAAACTTGATTAAAAGTAAAAGAACCGAGTTTGAGAAAATCAACTTTTATTTTCAGATTTAGTTCAATTCACAAATTAGCGTTTGCTGATCTTACATTTAAAAAAATGGATAAATAAATAAATAAAATAAAATAAATATCTGAACGATTTCAGATTTTATATTACTCGCAAAGGGTTTTAACATTTTGTGTGTTACCTCTGGCGCGTTGGAGATATTTTTTTTTGCTCTTAGAGTGTTGCCATTGCTCTGTTTGAAATCGTTAACAGTAAACATACAGTAAGCAAATTCGAAATCTAAAATTCGTCTTCTAGGTGCCCATGTTCGGGTGGAGGAAGATGTTATTCAAAATTCGATGGCTCTATGTAGCGTTGTTTTTTCAGACTGCGAGAAACATACGTACATTCATGCAGATTCTTCATTATTTAATTTCCTTAAGTATATATAATGCAGGGCTCTAATAACTGGTGGCAACAGTGTGAAAAATGAATTATCATTTATAGTGATAAGCCGCAAAATCCTGTTTCGAGACTAACAGCCTTTCTGGGCTAACACTCGTTTGGGCTAATAAACTGTGAAAATAATTTTCAAAGTTTTAGACAATGTTTTAAATGTACCTTTTCAATTTTAATTGCATAATATACAATAATAAAGCATTAAAACATTCACAACAAGGTATTAAAATCACCTATTACATTATTGAATTCTGAAAGAAATCACAAGTGATAGCGAAGAGATCGCTAAAAATTATAACAAAGCGAGCACATGCACTAATTTTCTGCATTAACTTAAGGAATGTAAAAAAAAATACAGAAATGTAATAATACAATGACAAAAATGGAGCAAAATCCAGATGAATTTTCTTTTAACTTAATTTCAGATATATAGCATCCATTTTTTGACTTGTAAAATAAAACTCATGTATTTGATGCGAGAAATTGTTTATATCTCTGAGTTCAATAATGCTTCGAGGATCATACGTTATAAATAAATGAATCAAATAGGGCAAAAAACGTCATCAGACGTTATAAGAACACAACATTAAGTTAAATATGTATGGTGTAAATTTATTGCATTTTAACATTCATATTTATTCATTAGAAATTTAAAAAAAAACTGCATTAATAGATATAAAAAAATAATAAAAATCTGAAAAGCCTTCAGATTTCATAATTTATATTACGCCCAGACGAACCGTCCCCCCCATTTACAGACACATACACGTTTCGAAAGCATTTGAACTAATGCCACATTGAGCTGACAGCATATCTTTAGAATTTCCGATAGACAGTGTCTCGCGCTCAAGAGATAGAAAATGTTTTATTCCGCATAGAATTGTCGCTGTTCCCTTTTAAATCGTTGAGTTTGTTAATCAAAAATTCGTTAAAGTTTCACAAAAGATGAAATAAAAAATAAAACAAATTCCAAATTCGGTGTTCCAGGTACCCATGTTCGAATTGAGGACTATGTTATTCAAAATTTGATGAATCTAGGTACCGTTGTTTTTTCACAATGCGACAAACATACAAACGATCCTGTAGATTCTTCATTACTTAATTTATTTAAATATAATACAGGGCGATAATATTTGGTGGCGAAAATATTCTGGGCTAAAAAAAATTCAGATTTTATTAGAACTAGAGCTAGAGCGGAATTATTTTAAGTTAGGGAAAGGTTAATGCGGAAAACATTTACAAAAAAAATAAAATTAAAAAAAAAAAAAAAAAAAAAGGTTTCGACATCGAATGAACTGAGATAACATATTATACAACAGCTTGCAAAACATTAGAAATCCCCATACGAGATTATGACGTGTTCGTTACTAATCCTTTCTTTGCCTGAGAAAGTAAGTAATCACTTTCGTATTTTCTTATCAGATAAAATTTCCAGAGGGAAAGTAAACAGAAATGTGAACAAACTAGAGTATTCTGAAACTAAGCTTAACATAAATAGCACTTGATCTCATAATCCATCTAAAAGTAACTGTAATTCTTTCCCTTAGCAAACTGAGTTGTATTTTTAACAAAAGCGAAATTTCTCACGGTCGCTTGACCATTGTCCTCTTCGTTCCTTGTTCTAAAAAGAAGATGTTTGCAGACAGCGACTGTCCTTAAAGACTGTCGCGCAGTGATAAGATGCGTTCCGCTATCACGGGAATCGCGGGGGCGCCATACTCATGTGCCGTGGGAATGAATCGCGAGAAGAAAGTTTCTTTACGCGTCCCCAATTCTGCTTATCTAAGAACACCAGATAAGTACATCGCGCATTTGGCAATCGCGACCGAGCAGTAGATGAATACAATCGAACGCTAATGGGATAGAGTTTTTTCCAAATTACTTGCTTCAGCAACGCTCACTAAGCATGAAAAGAGTGTAAAGAAAAGATAATGACTTTGCAATACGTAAATGAAATTTTTGACTCTACTCTAAAATAAGAAAAATACGCCATTTTGCTTTTTTCGAGGATGATAATCACTTTAGCATATTACACACTCTTGTTAAATATATTACATGCATATTACATATTTTTATATATTACATGTACACTGCAAAAAAAAAATCTGAGAGGTTTCAGATTTTAAACGTCCAAAGGGTCCTTTTTTTTTTACCTTTTTGTGTGTTACCTTTATTTATTAAATATCCTATTCTTCGCACCTAAACCATAAAATTCAGTTCAAGAGCAATATCGCAAAATAATTTTAAATTGAGCATGTCTTTCAAATTTCCGATGCACAGTCTCGCGCGTTGGAGATAAAAATGTTTTTTCTGTACAGCGCTGCCACTGCCCGCTTTCAAATCTTTGAGTTTGTTCATCAAAAAATCGTTAAAGCTTTACAAAATATGAAATCCATCATAAAACAAATTCCAAATTTCAAATTTGGGTTTCCAGATGTCCGTATTCGCAGCAGGATGACTTCATTCAAAATTGGATGGTGCTAGGTACCGTCGTTTTATCACAATGCGAGAAACATACATACATTTATGCAGATTCTTCATTATTTAGTTTCCTTCAATATAATACAGGGCAATATTTAGTGGCAACAATGTGAAAAGTGAAACGGGCATTCAGAGTGAACCCCGCCAAATCGCAAAAACGAAAACAATAGTCCTTCAGAGACAAAGTCCCTTTGGCCTAAAAAAGCAACAGTTCTATTTCCCCTACGTGAATAGTGGCTTCCTCCGTAACAACCAAAATTTTAAAAAAGTTTGAAGAGTTTTAAAAAAAATAATTAATTAATATCTAGGCTAAAAATGAAAAGGTATGAGATTTTGGATTTTGGATTTTGTAAACTCATACACTCCTAGACAAAAAAAAAAAAAGTCGCACCAAGAAAGAGTTATCCGAATGGGACGAAAATCGGTAGAAGTGATGTACATGTACAGAAAAACAATGATTACAGAAAATTGGATGATTTATTGAAGTGATAGAGCTTCACAAAGTGTAAAAGTCAGTAACGCATTTGTCCACCTCTGTCCCCTATGCAAGCGGTTATACGGCTTGGCATCGATTGATAGAGGTTGCGGATGTCCTCCTGAGGGATATCGTGCCAATTTCTGTCCAACTGGCGCGTTAGATCGTCAACATCCCGAGCTGGTTGGAGGGCCCTGCCGATATTGCTCCAAATGTGCTCAATAGGAGAGAGATCCGACGACTTTGCTGGTCATGGTAATGTTCGGCAAGCACTAAGGCAAGCAGTAGAAACATGTGCAGTGTGGGGGCGGGCATTATCTTGCTGAAATGTAAGCCCAATGTGGAGTGACATGAAGGGCAACACAACGGGCCTTAGAACTTCGTCGACGTACCGCTGTGCTGTAAGGTTACGACGGATGACAACCAAAGGCGTTCTACTATGAAATGAAATGGCACCCGAGACCATCATTTACACTCAGTTTGGTATCACTCCGCTATCCGGGGCGTCTCCAGACTCGCCTTCGCTGGTCATCGGGGCTCAGTTCAAAGCGGGATTCATTACTGAAGACTATTCTACTCCAGTCAGTGACATTCCAGTGCGAATGAGCCCGACACCATTGCAAACGGGCTTGACGTTGTACAGAGGTCAATGGTAGTCGGCGCAAGGGGCGCCGTGACCTCAGCTCCCTTTCTGTGAACCGTCTTTAAATGGTCCGTGCGGTCACTGAAACACCGATTGCACGTACAATCGATGATAATGATGCATCTGGGGCTGTGAGTGCCGCTTTGACGATTGCTCGATCTTCACATTCTGTCGTTTCTCTAGGCTTACCGCTTCCTTCTTGACGCTGTTCGGCCATGGTTCACCCATTCCTGCCAACATCGTCTAATAATCGCATCGTTCCTGCTCAAATATCGAGCTATTCGTCAGTAAGACCAACGGCTTCTTTGAGCCCAAGTACAAGACCTCTCTCAAATTCTGACATCTGCGCATATCGTTTGCGCATTTGTATGCGAGGCATAGTTACTGTCCACCAGAGCACACGGAATGAAATTTGTGAAGAATTTATGACCTAGAATCGTAATATCTCCTCTTAAATATCTTACCAGTTGCGCAGACCAGATGCGCTGTAGCGACAACCCTTCATTCATTGGCTACCAAATTGTAAAATTTTGCATTTTCCGTCGAAACCTGCAGCATATCAAATTGTGTCCAATTTGCTTTATATCCTCTTGGTACGGCACGGTGTTTTTTTTTTTTTTTTTTTTTTTTCTTAGAGTGTAATTCTGTTAAGGTGTCGGACTACATTCTAGCCATACATTCCGATGCAATTTTTCAGAAAAATTATTATTATTTTTTAAAGCTTATGCGTTAAGATTCTCGAAACTACTTTTATTTTGTCTCTCGGATTGCTAGAAGCACAATTATGGCTATTCTTGTTCTACGCTGTGAACCGGAAGTTTCTGTTGAGTACCCGAAACTGGCATTTAAAGGAGCACAGACTATCCTAAATAACTTAAAAATGAAAATTTTTTATTTGAAAACTTTTGGTAATATTCAAAAGATGATATTGAAAAATTTCCATGTGTTATTAAGGGCTCGAGAATAATTAGTTTTGCATTAATGCAAAACTAATTATTCCCACCGTTTTGTCAAAATACCCGAAGACCTGAACTTGAAGAAAAACTAAGTATATATAATATTTCTAATTTATATTCAGCGAATTTTAAGCATACAAATGCAGGAAAAGTCAACAATTTTCGTTCTTTTCTTCCTTCATATTTTTAAATTAGACCTTTGTCAATATTTAATGCTTTGAAGTAATTACAGTTGAATAATTAATGAAAACTAATTATCAGTCAGAGTGAGAGTTTTTAAAGCAATCAGTTTAGCAAAATGTATTTAAAATGAAAGCTATAATTCTTGGCAGTTTCGGCAAATCAAGATCACCTAGCAACATTTTTAACATTTTTTCCCCTTCTGTTTACGTTTGCATTACATTAAACCAATTTCTTGAAAATTTGATTTTTTTCCCCTTTTCGGCTTCGAAAAAAAAAGATTTACTTAGAGTATTACTATAGTAATTTTATGAAAATTTGCTCAAATATTGTGAGTTAAATGGATAAAAGTTTATGTACATACCTAAAATTTTGCAGACAATTTTATAAATGAAAAGACAGAAATTTCTCGGAAAATAGTTAGTGTATGTACTCAAAGAGGTTTATTTAATAGACATTTAAATTTATCACTTAGATTTTAGTCTATTTAATTCCTTATATCTTAATGGATATAAGTGACACATATGAAAGTAAAATATTTATAAATAGCTTTGTAGGAACATATGAATAAATGTACGAAAAAGCCAAAAAACTGTATTTTAATTTGTCAGGACTGAGTGTTCGGTGCATATTCTTGGAAAACATCTTCGTAACAGGTTAAAGTCCTGATCTTGAACAGGGAGCTGAATGCAGCTATGTTCTGTGATAGAATACTGTGATTGAGTTGGCGAATAACTGCACTTGAAAGGGATTTTAAATCCTCTTTTATTAGATCACTATTATTTACAAACGACTTCCCAACTCGGGAGGGATACAGAAAGTAAAAGACCACACTCGGGTCTAAAATGAACAACCAGTTAAATTTAAACTAAAACTAAATAGAAATTAAATAGTCGTTGCTCACAGAGCTTTAACGCGAGGTTGGCCTCTAACTAAATGGTGCGTAGCAAGATTTACTAATACTGACGCACTTGGATTTATTTCAATAAGAAATCACGTGCATCGCTATGGCTTAGAATCTAAATGCTAGCTAGTCAGGCGAACGTCGAATAGAGTGACCGTGATCTGAGACTAAAAGCTCTCTCACACTGAGAGGTTTTTACCTCTTGCTTAAATAGTCGTTGGCTCCACTTCAAATTAGCATAAAGCTGAAAACGCGCGCTTCTTCGAACGGGAAGTTGAAAATGGGAAGAGATAGAAAGATTTAAATTAAAATATAACTTTGTTAGTTTAACTAAAACCTTACAAATTATATGCCCTGGATGCCAAAATTTTGAATTTCGAATTTGTTTTATTATCTGTTTCATATTTTGGAAAACTTTAACAAATTTTTGATTAAGCAACTCAACGATTTCAAAGCGAGCAATGGGAACACTAGACGGGAAAAAAAAATTATCTTCAGCCCATGAAAAAGCGTATCGGAAATTCTAAACGTATACTCATTTTAAAATTATTTTGCGATATTTTACTGTTGAACTGAATTTCATGGTTTAAGTGCGAAGAACATGATATTCAATAAATAAAGGTAACGCACAAAACGTTAAAAAAAGTAATGTAAAATCTGAAATCTTTCAGATTTTTATATTTTATATCTTTTTTTTATTATTATTTATTTCTTCATAAACCAAAAAGCGTCTTTTCCTTTCTTTCTTTTGCCCGAGAAGAAAGAAAGTAAAAGACGCTTTTTGGCATTTCAAGAAAAGTTGCGCTTAAGTCTATTTTTGAAGTAATCTGGCTTCAGCTTCGTGTGAAAATCGCTATCTGAATACTCGTATTCCAGAGAAGGCATTAAGTAGCTTTTGATTGCTGAAAGAAGATTTGATGTAATTAAAAATCAAACTAAAAATAAGAATAACTAGAATGAATAAATAAATTCATTAATGAAAGGAGGAAAAAACTAAGATTAAAGCGTTTTCAAGCTATTTTTTTACCCAAATCTTGACATTTCTTTCCTTGTATAATTAACTGCAAAATTCTGTTTGCGTAAAATCGATTGATTTCACGGTTCTATAACCCATAATGCATTCTAAAATAAAATTTTGAAATCATTGCTTTCATTTGAAACATATTTTGCTCATCTGATTGCTTTCAAAGCTAGATTTTTCATTCATTATTCAATTTCAATAACTTCAAAGCATTAAATATGGACAAAGTCTCATTTTAAAAAAGCAAAGGAAGAGAAGGACAAAAATTATTGGCTCTTCCTGCATTTATATACTTAAAATCGCTGAAGATAATCCAGAAATATTATATCTAGTTAGCTTTTCTTCAAGTTCATGTCTTCGTGTCATTTAACAAGATCCGGACTATAAACAGCTTGTGATAGCTTTTAACTCGTTCTCAAATTGAATAACTACTTCCATCTAAGTGCTTTTTTCATAACTTTATCCATATTAGCATCTTCTTTTATCTGCTGTAAAGACATCATCTCCACCGGCACATCATCCGAACAATTGTCGTCTGTGTGGGCGGGTATTTAAAGAGAGAGGTTTCCATTGTTCTCAGAGAAATGTTTAGATATTCGTTATCACCTCTTATTGTTTTTCATTGCGGATAACAGCAAAGTCAGAGTTTGTTTTAGTTTATTAGGGACATTTCCAACGAGATGTGGAGTTATTAAAAGTAGTCCGACCTTTACATTGTCCCGAATTCGCGGATGGATTGTTAGCGGCCTATTAAAAGATTCCAGATCGGTCAAAATGAAGGCTTCATGAAGGAACTTCCGTTTAAAGCGTGTTGACTAGTTATCAACTCTGACTGACCGTAGTAACTCTGACTCACGTGCAGTAAGGGCAACGGGTGTTAAATATGTAAATGAATTAAACTATTATATTCTATTTTGCTGCACACTTCGGTGCAGTTAATAGGGCTTAACAGAATGGATACTTTGGCCCTGGAAATCAACACAAGGATATGGAAGAGTAAAATTTATTCAGCTACGTGAAGCATTTTATACATCTGAACATTCGCATGATGAACTGAGAAAAGACTGAAAAAAATAAGTTTGCTAACACTTAATGCTGCATAGGGAATTCTAAGCGTACAGTGTTATGCTGCTTTTAAAATTTTTGTAATTTTGAAGTTGAATTGCATACGCAGTAATTGCGAAGAAAATGATGGTCAATAATAAAGCTAAAACAAAAAAAAAGGGTTCGTAGGAATGAGTGTAACAGCAGACTGGTAGACAGTGAACTCAGCGAGAGCAAAATAAACCTTAACAAACCCCTTTGGGGCAATCATTCAAATTTGAAACTTTACAATTTTTTTTTCAAATTTATAATTTATTTTATTATTACCGTTTTGTGTGGTAACTTTATTTATTAAATATCACGTCATTGGCGCTTACGTCACATAAAATTGCATTCAACAGCAAAATTACAAAATATTTAAAAACGGCATATCTTTAGGATTTCCGAGAGACAGTCTTGTCCGCTGGAGATAAAAATGTTTTTTTTCTTCGTACGATGTTGCCACTGCTCGCTTTGAAATCATCGAGTTTGTTAGTCAAAAATTCGACAAAGTTTCACAAAATAGGAAATAAATAATAAAAAAAATTCGAAATTAAAATATCGGGCTTCGAGGTGCCTATGTTCGGGTGGAAGACTACGTTAAACAAAATTTGATGGCTTTATGTACTTTATATATATATATATATATATATATGTTACCGTGAAAGATCGAAATTGGAGATTGTCGACTTTCACCGGAGAATGTCAACATTCACCAAATACGTCGGTGAAAGATCGAATATAACTTTGCATTCTTGTACATTCGGACCCTCACCGGTGTATGTCGACAATATGCTCTGTGAGAGGCGACTGGCTGTTTCCCATAAATGCAGTTGTAAAAGCAAGGGCCTCTTGGGCAATTCAAAGTCTCATAATAGTTTAAGTTGTTGCAATTAATCAGATTCGAATTACATAATTTAGTAAGTTTTTTATTACTATTATTTTATTTTCTCATTTAGAACGTACTGAATAATTAAGTAAGTTTTTTAACTTCTATTATTTTCCTTTTTCATTTTGAATGTATTGTGTGTTTTAAGTACTTGTGTGTTTTTTCGCGACTGAATGACGGAGAAGAAAATATAATATTCTCATATATTCAACATTCACCATTAGTACATGGTGAATGTCGACATTCACTGGTGTAAGTCAGAAATAAGAGTATTTTGAATATATTTCGGACATACACCAAGCGACTATGTGAATGTTGACATTCACCGGTGAAAGTCGACATTCTCCAGATTTCGGTCTTTCACAGTAATATATATATATATATAAAGCAAGAAACATGCATACATTCATACCGATTCTTCATTACTTAATTTTTATAAATATAATACAGAACGATAATATTTGGCGGCAACGATTTGAAAACTGATACACCGTTTATATTGATTCCGAGCAAAATGCCGCTTTGAGACTTATATCCCAGAACGAATCAATGCCCCTTTTGGTCAAAAAAGTTGCACTGCCAGAGCCAAAACTTGGATGCAGGTGCAGATTTGTTTTAGTATTAAGTAATTCAATAAATAATCTTTTAATTTGAAAGTATTGTGCTGTATTTACTCAGTAGTATTAGTACTGTATTTGTTCAGTAGTGCAAGAAAAGAAAATTCTGAACTATACTATTTTTAGCCCAAAAGGGCAATTTGCCCAGATGGGCTAATAATTTCGCTTTGACATTTTCCGTTGCTTCAGTATATACGACGAATCACTTTTTAAATTGTTGCCACCAAATATTATAGCCCTGTATTACATTTAAATAAATTAAATAATGTCGTATCTGCATAAATGCATATATGTTTCTCGTATTGTGATAAAGCAACAGTACCTAGAGCCATCTAATTTTGAATAACGTACGTTATAAGGTATTTCTCCGGCCTTCTTCGCATGCCTTCGTGGTGTAGTGGTCTGCATGCTCGACGCGTAACCGAAAGGGTCCGTGGTTCGATTCCCGGCGAAGGCGTTGCTCATTTTTCATGTCTCCTGCTTCGTAATAACCTACAACGTCTCCACCCGAATATGGGCATCTGAAAGCCCACATTTGAAATTTGGAATTTATTTTATTATCTATTTCATATTTTGTAATGCAGTTATGAGTTTTTGATTAAGAAACTCAACGATTTCAAAGCAAGCCATGGCAACACTGCACAAAAAAAAAGAAGCATTTCCAGCGCGCGAGACCGTGTATCGGAAATTCTAAAGATATGCTGTTTTTAAATATATTTTGTGGTATTGCTATTGAATTGAATTTTATGGTTTAAGTGCGAAGAACATGATATTTAATAAATAAAGGTACCACACAAAACGTTAAAAAAACGCGCCTTTGGGCATAATAAAATCTGAAAGCATTTTATAATCTGATAATAAATAAAATCTGAAAGCGTTTTATAATCTGATAATAAAATCAAAAAACTTTTTTTAAATTTTATTTTTAAACGATATCAAGCACAGGAACACAATCAATTCTTTCCTCTTAACGTGCTTGGAATTATATTATTCATTCACACTAAGGTAGGTAAGTGAAAGGAAGTTAAATATTTATTAACATTAAAAATAGAATTGAGATAATGCAACGAAAATTCCATGAGAGATTTCATCAACATTAAGTTAAAATACGCCAAATTTAGTTTATTAAGAATTTGCTCATCTTTTGTTACATTTCGTACAAACTACAAATAAATGTGAAAGCGAATACGTGTTATGCTAATCACATGCCTATGCTAATCATATCATATCATACTGAAACACCCACTCATGTACGAAACAATGTCAAGTCGAATCTGTTGTGATAATTCACTTCGTTAAATTCTCTCAAGAGCACCGTTATCTCCATGGAAGGATTTGTGGCAAACTGTAACCACTTGAAAATTTTCGGGACGGGAGTATTAACTCGTAGAACAATGCAGTGAGGAATTGGGAACATAATCCCACGCTTTATAGAACCTCCCCCCTCCAAACATTCTTTGTTGAGAGGGAAGTATTGCTCCGTCCATCTCCTGGATATAGTTGCGATATTAACTAGGTAAAACAGATCAGAAAATAATGCATCTCAAAACTTGAAATTACGATGCGTTAGCATTGAAGAAAACAATACAGATCAAAAGGGTAATCTAAAGAACAAAGAGGCAAGCAGCTTATTTCAAAACTGGCTTTTGATTTCAAAGCGCAAACTGTAGTTTTTTCAGCGCATAATACGATTTTGCAAGATCCAATAAAATAATTTTTTGACTTTAGAATAGTTAGCAGAACGATGCTTTTATTTGCGGATTATTATATATCAACGCTGATATTTGGTGACAATGATAACATTTCGTGATAATATTAGCGCTAGACCGCCCGGTGGCGAAGTGGCTAGCGCGTCGCCAAGCTGCACCTCAGGTCCGGGGTTCGATCCCCGGTCTAGGTAAGGTTGACTCAGCCTTTCATCTCTTAAGTGGGTCGATAAAATGAGTACCAAGTTCGCTTGGGAACTAAACACCGGGGGTCCTGAGACAAGTTGACCACTTGTCCAGGGCATATGTTGATGCACTCCGGGGCCCAAAGGTCAAGAAAGCAGAAAAGGGGCAGGAAAGTAGCATATATATTTATGCATAAAACAAAATCAATAATTATATACAGAAATGAAAACAATATTAAATTTTTGTAACTTATCAGATAATGACATTGTGGCGACTTAAACAGAATTATGTATAAAGTGAAAATAAGCAGCATAAAATGAAAAAAAGGACATTAATAGGGTATGTGATCCCCCCTCATCTGTGTACAAAGTGACCTTGTGACCATGCTTTCAATTAGGTTTTCAACCACTGCAGAATTAAGCAATCGCCATTCTTCTTGTAGAGCAGTTTCCAGCTCAATAACAGAGGTTGGAGGCGGGAAACGTAAAGGTACAGCACGGCCGAGAGCCTCCCAAAGATTTTCAGTGGGATTAAGGTCGGGCGAATATGCCGGCCACGCCATACGCACAATCCTTCACCCTCCAGGTAGTCATCGACGATGTCAGCTCTATGGGGGACGTGCGTTATCGTCCATTAAAACAAAAGTATGGCCAACTGTTGCAGCGTACAGTCTCACAAGGGGTACTAGGACTTCATCTCGATAGCGGACGGCCGTCAAAGAACCCCGTTTAAAGATGTGCAGATCAGTGCAGTATCCTCATGAAATCCCTGCTCATACCATAATGCTTCCGCCTCGGAATGCGTGATGTTCGGTGATGTTTTGGGACTGATTGCGTGTTCGTTGTTCACGCCATATCCTTATACGCTTATCATCTGGCTCCAGAGCAAATCTTGACTCACCAGTAAACATGGCGTTGCCGCAGTCAGACACTTTCCAATTGACATTTTCCCGACACCACTGTAATCGTACCCCTCTTGATTGGACGGATAGTGGAACACAAACTCGAGGTACCCGGGCGTACAATCCACTCATATGTAATCTTCGGCGTACAGTAGCTGCATATATCGCCTTACCAATGGACGTTGTAACCATAGATGTCACACGTATGGAGGTTGCTGTATGATTCCGCTTGGCTACAATAGCAATACATCGATCTTCCGCGGGGGTTGTAACCCTTGAGCGACCGGCTACGGGCCTTCGGACAGCTGTCTGTGTGGTTTGGAATTGTTTCCATAAACTTGAAATTACAGAATGATGAACACCGAAGAAAAGAGAAGCATTTGTGATAGACTGTCCTGCTTCAATGCACCCCACGGCACGCCAACGCTCGGAATCTTCCATTCGTCTTCTGGAAGTCATAGAAACACGTATGTCTTGAAAACAAATTGTACGAAAGTCTTAAACACCTTCTATCAGCACTTACAATCAACTTCTGTAACCGTTCATAAAGCTGGCTTCTTATAATACTGCCTTTTTTGCATATTTCTTGACATGAAAGCGCGATTGGCTGTTGCCTAACATATTTGCATACTTCCATCTACCTCTGCAGCGAATTGCATCCTCTTCAATTCTGATTGGCTTCCGGAAATTAACATTTTCCTCTCCGTGCTTAACTTTTGGAAGTGAGTGTATTAGCGTTAATATTTGGTGACAACTTAGATTGATTATCAAATATCAAAAAAGGAGCATTAATTGACATTTTAGTACTTTCTCTGGTCAGTTACGTTTGGCAGATAACATAATATTGAAATTATTTTAAGTAAGCTTAATATTTTAGTTCTATTAAAAGGTATTTATCCCGCCTTCTTCGCTTGCCTGGGTGGGGTAGTGGTTAGCACGCGCATTCCAGAGGTCCGTTGTTCGAGTCCCGGCGAGGGCATTGCTCATTTTTTCATTTTTCACATCTCCTGCTTCCAAATAGCCTAATGACTCTACAACATATTACACTGTTTTTACTTCTACGTACAAAGCAAAGGAAATATTACAATTGCGAAAAATTTCGGGGATCATATTTCAACGGAAATAGGCATTTTGACTGCTCCAGAATCCTTTTGGATGATTTTTGGGGGGGTACTAAATTTTCTCTCATCATTTAAGAGGACATCGCCGCAATCTTGTTGCGCCCAAGAATGACACAATTGGCTCCGAAAAAAAAAGGGTCCTCTGTTAAGATCCGTTTAGAAGGACACAAACTGCTATTCAAGGATTTAAAATCTCAGTGCTCTAGGACTGGACCTATGTCAAGTCGTACCTTAGGGCCAAAAAAGCGGAAAGAGCAATGACTAGGCTATACCCCACTAATTAATTCCGAGTAACATTAAGAATTTTCATAACGCTTCAAAACATCAGACATACTGAGCTGAGCCCATCAACTTTATTTATCAGCGCATAATCGTGTATTTTTTACTTGGACTTTGGACTGAAAGATCTTAGCTCAGTACAGTCTTATCTGTAATAAGTATTCTCACATAACAAGAATCAGATTTGCAATATATTAACAAAATCAAATCACATATGTTTATCTACTTAATAAAATCCTATAAACAATGCCTGCCTCTTTGTTTATAGTGTTATTGCACTTTTACTTGTATAAAAATGCAAACATTCCAGTGCAACGATCTCCAAAATAATATCAACTCTATGTAATCTAGTATTCTAATAAATTTAAACAACAGTTTAACGTTAACTTCGTCTAATCTTATCTTATTACCCTCTTGTGTTTAAATGTAACAACTCCGATGTATACTTCCAGTGTTACTTAACAGAAAAAGCAAACACTCAATTCCAGGTCTTCATACTCTAACTGGTTAGTGTATTGGGGCAATACCTGCTCGATTCTGTAGTGAAGTCTTTGGTGTCTCGTGTATTTTTACCTGTTTATCTGTTCAAGGGTTTGCTTTTCTATGCGTCTGTATAGAGTTTCTGCGTCAGTGGTTGTTCAAGATGAAGTAGCAAGATCTTGAGAGTAATCTCTAGCACGTCACCTCTCTATGGCGCTATATTATGTCATATATCGACCCCCACATGTGTCGTCCATGGTCGAGCCTTTTGGTGATAGTACATGTAGTTTGGAAATGGTGTCGTAACTAGGACACCACTTTTCGAGACACTCGCCACCATGGAGAATTCTGGTTCCTCTTATACTTGTCATATAACTCGATTCCTTCGCTTTGCTTCTCACTCTGTCACGACATATTATATATAATGAGAGGCAGCTGTCTATATTTTTAATGCAAAGTGAATCATCAAATCAGTTATGCAGCTATCTTTCTTTATAAATGTGACATTTGTACCCATTTGAGTAAAAATTTTTATTTGAAATTTGGCTGTGCTCTTTTAAAGTATTTGAATGTAAAATGTTGTTCAAAGATAAGCAATTAAAAATGGGTCTTCGTCCACAACTCTTATCGTTGGTGCTGCTTTTGTTAAGCCCATTTTGGAAGATCGCACATTTCCGTTAAACTTGAAATGTCGCAACGTCTTCAAAAACTTGCATAACCGTCCGGTATTTTTTCAAAATAAAAATAAAAAGCAAATAAAAATAAATTCAAATAAATTTAGGATTATAGAACAGTAAAGTAACGTTTTCAAATTGTCTGACAAAGCTTATTGGACGAGCAAAAATATTCAGATTTTGGGCAGTAATACATTGAAAAAATTGTCAAGCCGAAATATGCAGATACTTTACAATAGAAAATAAGCTTCAGCTTACAAATAAAATTACAAAGAACAGGGCCAGTCGCTTAAAAGGATCAATCAAACAAAACTCTTTCAAGCAAGTGACGAGGACAACTGGAAGCTTTCTTTAAAACAGCCTTAAAATTATCATTCTCTGAAAAAGAAAAAATTACTGATTATATTTTTCTGACATTATTCAGTGTATTTTATTAATTTTATGGAATTAAAAAATGCATATTGCAATTACACTGCAAGAGGTTAAAGGGTCAGAGAGTCTGAAGGCCGAGTTTAGGGTTACTTTATAATCACGAAATCTTTCGAGAGCTGCGTGAAAGAGAAAAGACTAGGAACGATTAGTCTAAACCAGGGATCTCCAAACATTTTAGCCCTCAAGCAGTATTGGCTCTTTCAGCGAAGCTTCGAGGTCCAAGATGCAGTTCATTCATCATATCACGGCGATGCAATTATGATGAACCGCATACGCTGTTTTAAAAGAGGCAGTGAGATTTTTGTGATTGGATCTATATCTTACGAGCAGCCTGGTTTTTCAAACTTTCATGCAGCTTCGCCCAACATAAAGTTTTTAAAGCTGTTCTTAAACATTTGCAAATATATAGTTTTGTCCCAGAATATTAGAAATTTCTTTGCTTTAGTATGTTCTTTACTTTTTAATGGATTTACCTCCCCGTTCTCACACTTTATCAGCGCATTTTGTTTACATTTTGATTAGGTGTAAACTTTCACTCACAAGTATTTCATATTATGGGCAAGTTTTGTGTGAAAAAAGTATCTCCAAAATTAAAATAAGTTATAACATATCTTTATTCTTGTAAAAGGTACAATGAGCATTTTTTACTTCCTTGTACGAAGTAAAGGAAGTATTTTAGTAGCGAAAAATTTAGGATACCATATTTCAACGAAAATATCCATTTTGAACGCTCTCGAATCCATTTGAACCTACGTACGTATGTACGTATCTCGCATAATTCAAAAACGAGTAGCTTCAAAAGGCTGAAATTTTGAATATGGGATTGCTATAACACGTAGTTGTGCACCTCCCTTTTTGGTTGCAGTTGGCGGCATCAGACGTATAATGTGTAAATTAATACCCACTCTGTTACCCGGCTCGATGAACTCAGTTTTTTTATTCTTATGTGGTGGTAAATTATGCATTTTTTGTTTTAAAGTGATAGAATTACGTTTTTATATTCCGGTTAAGGTCTTTATTTCTTTAGTTAATTTGCATGCAATAGTTGTAGAATGATCAACCATTTAAAAGTTGTTTAAGTGCTACTAAGCTTAACGAAGCCACCATTTGTTTACATTTTAAACCATTGATTTAATTAGAAATATTTTGAGTTTTTATGTATTTGTGCCTTGCAGCGAAGTGAGAACTGAACTGATTGAAGGAGAAATATATAGAATGTTACTGTATTTCACTTATTGTAAATTTAGAAACAGTTGTATAATGTTTATAATATGTTTTACAAAGCACGTGCATGATAAGCAACTCAGTTCTGGATTGACTGTTATATAAAATGTTTAATGTGTATGTTGGTTGTTACCTTATAAAATTATTTTAACTGAACTCCCTGCGGGCCAGCGAGCCAGATTCGGCCACTGTGCCGTAGTTTGGAGACCCCTGGTCAAAACGATTGCAAGAACTCATTTTAATCCTATAATTTTACGTACACATAACAGAATATTCTATAGACGAATTTAACTTAGTCCTAAACCGATCACTTTCACGTTTTTTGTAAAATCGTACCTTTTTTTAACCTTTTAACAACTACTAGACACTTACAACGCATTTATCATATACAAATAACATGAAGTTTTAAAAGACGGATGGTAGCTATTTTTGAAGCAAAATGCATGCTTGTAATATAAGGCAAAAACGAGAGAAATAGGCCTCGGGGGAAGTTCACCACGAAACGAAACTCAAGCACAATCACAACATTAAAACACAAACTATAAACACACAATTAACACATATCAAGTGAAAAGAAACAAGGACATGTAGAATTAAGACATCACAAGGCATTAAACCAATAAGTCAAAATGAAACAAATTATAAGTAAAAACTCCAAATCAATTCTGTAAAATTCTAAGATCATTTAAATACAAATTAAAAATACAATAAAAGACAGTTTTTAGTTAATGCAGTTATAATTTTGATTATATAAAAACACCACATGCATTCCGTTTACCGTCAATAACTCCTACCATCTCTTTGGCAAATTTACGTAATTTATTATAACATATATTTTCAAAATTTGCAATTTTCATTTGTTGTTGTTCATTTTCTCTTGATTTACATTCAAACGCGAAGTGTCCTGCGGAGCCAGGTGAATTACAAGCTAAGCATAATGAATTTTAGTGTATACCAAATCTACTCTGGAAATCCACCTTGATTTGTTACAAACTGATTTGCATCTGTATCATGTATATTGGAACTTTTTGAGTTATTTTTATATTTTTCAATAAGGCCTTTTTTCTTATTGAACTACTACATAGTTGCGATCATTTATGATGATCCTATTTTTGCATTACTGTAATGGCATATTTCTTTGAACCGGATATTTCTATAAAAGTATCATTTTCCACCATGGCTGCTTCCTTAGCTAGCACGTCTGCCCTCTCGTTGCCGGCAAAGCCCACATGAGCTTTGACCCAATTGTTACAAAACGCAATGTTTCTTCTTTATATTTCTTAAATTTTCTTTGATTTCATTAATTAATGGATTTTTAGAAACCGGACTGGACAAGACTATAGCTAGGAAAAGCAATGCGCATAAATATTAACATGAGTAGGAGCACTTAAGTGTCTTTCAATCCACATCATGGCTTTATTGAATGCACAGCATTCGAATTGAAAAACTCCATAGTAACATATTGTAACATATTGTAAGGATTTTAAGTTTTACTAACGTTTATTAGTCCAAAGGGATTTAGTCCCGAAGGACTATTACTTCGTTTGCGTCGATTCACTCTGAATGCCCGTTTCACTTTTCAAATTGTTGCCACTAAATGTTATCGCTCTACATTAAATTTTAAAAAATGAAAAATCTGCATAAATGTATGCATGTTTCTCGCATTGTGATAAAACCTAGAGCCATCGAATTTTGAATGACGTAATCCTACTGCGAATATGGGCATCTGGAAGCCCTAATTTTGAATTTGAAATTTGCTTTATTATCGATTTTATGTTTTGTAACATTTCAACGAATTTCTGATTAACAAACTAAATGATTTCAAAGCGAGCAATGGCAACACTGTACGAAAAAAAAACATTTTAATCTCCAGCGCACGAGACTTACGGAAATTCTAAAGATATGTTCATTTTAAAATGATTTTGCAATATTGATTTTGAACTGAATTTTATGGTTTGAGTACGTAGTACATGATATTTAATAAAAAAAAGGTAGCACATGAAACGTTAAAAAAACGCGCCTTTGGACGTAATTTAAAATCTGAAATCTTTCAGTTTTTTTTTTAATTTTTTATTTTAAACCTTTACTATCCTCTCTTATTTTCTATTTCCGGCCAGAATAAGCGCGAATAGATTTAGTGTATGCAGATGAGGTTGCAAACTATAAAAGTATTGGCTTTTAGCCAAAAAAGAAATGAAAGAGAGATTTCTCGCGGCCTCTACCACGCGTGTGGTTTTCGTTGTCTGTCTTTAAGGCCAGAACTTAGTTCTCTCGGATATCTGAAGACGTCTTTGCATACGTAGTATTAAAGGGACAATCTTCGCGTTACTATTCTCTGTAAAGTATCTTAGTTAAGTTAGTTTATTCCTTATTTTCTACGTTTTAGACCAAAAGTATTGGTCTCTGTATCCCGAAGGGCGGGAGCACTTGTACGCTGTGAAGATGAAGGGTAAAATTTAACCCTCCTTATCTTTGTTTTATTTTCTACGCACGCACGAACATAGCTTTAAGTAAGCTCCCTGTTCTGGCACAGGACTCTAGTTATGTTCGCAAAATCAACTAAAAGGAACAGTAGTCTTGACAAGACTACGAGTGCTGAACTATAACTGTTTTCTTTCCCGGAGCCTTGAGTATAAATGTCTATTACTTATTTTTAGAACCTATATCGAAATTTAGAAACAGGGGTCGAAACAGATAGTTTTTTTTTCTCTCTAATTTCTGAGCTGGCACCAGTTACAGTACTTTGAATGATTATCACACAAAGGTTTGAAATTCAAACAGCTTTCATGAACTCGGAATCAGTGACTTCCGATCATGCATTATTGGTAACTATAAAGTCAATGTAGATTCAAGTCAGTTTTAGTGGTACAGACGCACTCGAGTGCAAAGTGGCACAAATCACGTAAAAATTTCACTGCCACAACCCCAGGGAACGTCGGGGATCAGATGATAAGACTGGTCTTCTGCTTTTGCTAAATTTTAACAAAATATTTGTGAACTTGAAGAAGAGGGATCTGTGTCTAATCGTCTCCCAAATCAATCAAATTTTATTCAAAATCTACGTCAAAACAAGACTACTCTTTCGCATAATTTTAGATTTGTTACTTCAACTTGTCTGCCTTGTTATTTAAAAGTAACCGTAATTCTTAAATTTATAAACCGAATTGATATATTTTGTATACTTAATTTAAATCAAACTGTAATACATTTTTTTAAATTACACTCTAATAATATATCTGTACCAGAAAGAAATATAAAAGCAAATACTGGAGCTTTACAATTGAAAAGGCTTTTTTGCTCCGAATTTTAATTTTATTTAGTGGTAAAGTTTCGATTTTATCAGATAACAATATAGATCTTGAATTTATAGAATAAGAAAAGAAAAATACTTATATGATTTTATCTGATGTATGTTTCAGCAGAGTTCCGTTCATGGAATTCAGAAACTTTATTCTTGTTTAATTTGCGTATGATAAATATGCGCGGACTGAGAATGAGAGAAACTCTTCCGCTTTTTTTTAAATGCCTTGCTATATATATGAGAAAAGCAAACTGATGCTAAGTATTGAAATTTGACTTATATAAATAATTATTGTTAGGTTAATTTAAACTTTCTGAAGTGTTTTGGCTTACAAGGAAATAAGGCGCACATGTCGAAGTCACGATCAACATCTTCCTAAGGTTTCATTTAACAAGTTCTGTAATATTATACCAATAGAATATACATCATCTTTATATATCTTTTGTAGCATTAAATTAATAGAGCGCATTCTTTTCTTTAAATATTTTAATGGCTTAGAATGCACATGATCTTCGCGTTATTGTGAATAGTTCGTGCTTTATACGCCATACATATTTGAAATATTTTGTAGAGTAGTTAAGTTACTTGAAGCAAAGGATATGAGAAATGTGCAACGCCGTCCCAAGACTCGAACATGCACCTCTCGAATACACCACAAACGCTTGCTGGAAGGAGGGAGAAAATACCTTATATACTCCCCTTTTAAAGGGCGACTGGGAATTAGGGAAGCCGATCGCCTAATCCTGATGGTGGCAAATTATCGTCCACTACCTTTTGGTTCGGGCGCCACTTGTAGAGAAATTACATTATTTTTATAGCAGGAGGCTGGAAAAATTGCAATGCCCTCGCCAGGACTAAGACCTTGGGCCTCTCGAATACGCGCTGTGTGTGCAACTGTTACACCACAAAGACATGCTGGAAGAAGGGAGAAAATACCCTATAATTTGACTAAGTTATAAACATTAAATATTTTATATGTTTTCATGCTGAAATTTCTTGCAACATGCTAGAAACCGATACTGAAAGCTTGTAGAGGTCCTCACTTTTTATCTAATAACTAAATGTTAAGGAGCCTAGTGAACAGCTAAATGAATAATCCTAAGTTCAGGAACAGAGACGTAAACTCAAGAAGGGCTCATTACCCTTTATTGCTTAAAACAAAAATTCACAGATGACTCCTTTCTTGGGGCGTACAACAAAGCCTGCACTTGGGGTTAAAATCAGAAGTGTAAGAAATAAGAACTTAACTAATGAGTAACTAAAGAGATTTAGTCGAAGATAACACAATTCTAAACTAGTTGGCCCGTAATATTAAATTAGCTAGTAAAGCTATCAAGGGCACGTAATACGGCCGAGCGTACTAGCAGCTTAGAGAGACCTAGCCAAAAGGCAAACGCGCGCTATTCATGAATCCTAATTCTCTCTCTCGAAGTCAGTGGAACTTAAATACTATCTACTAGTCATTTGCATTTAACGCGACTCTAAAAACTCATTCTGGTAAGGAATTGTAAGCTGAAATTAGAAGAGATGGGAAAGGAGCTTTAACTTAAAAATAACTTTCATAAACTTAGGATAAATCTTACAAGATTCGAGAATTGAACCTTTTGTAAACTTCTCCATAGAGTTACGATTAGAAAACTTTGATTTTGCTCTTGGTACGAACAAACACGAAGATTTTGGTGCTTCAAAAGCGAATGTCTTTAAGCGATATCATACATAACTGAGAAACAGTTATTTTTGATGACATTATCATGCAGTTAGATGTCCTTGGTTAATTCGTCTCTGTAATGCTATCACATATTTCTCACAATGTGAAAAGAATCACTGATCTTCATATAAAGATACCGAGAAGTAAAGAATACCTTATCGATCTGAGAGTAGTAAATACAGAAACGGCCACTGAGAACAGTGAATCAAATTCATTGTTGAGCCTGGAAAGTAATTTTAAGAAATTATATGGAGAAAGAATGAAGAGAAATTCAGGTTTTTAACTGCTACTCTTATTAGGGGACTCAGGTCTGTATTATCAAAGCATGATATGGTTTTCCTATAAATTCCCATAAGACACAGATTTTTATCTCGATGGTCTAAGAAAATCATCACCTTTAACCTCTTATAACCTAGACATTGAAGTAACCATTCATGGGAGAAAAGTTTTCACTTTTGTAAAAGAAGAGCGTGGGCAAACGAGTCCTCAACTCAGTGTTATGTCGGTCGCCTATGAAAGGAGGTCACAAGCCCCGAAGGGGGTTCATCAACCCATGCTGGACGGTGCAGGAAGTTTAACCCCCTTTTCGACTTTTCCTCGGGACTTTTCTCTCAGCATGTGAGAAGAAGGAACCTAAATGACCCACCACTGAGCCTCTGATCCAGGAATGTTTGTAAAACGCTATCCATCTTTTGTGACTTTACGAAAAAGTAAGAAAATTAGAGAAAAAATAAAATACATTTTTCAGAGTTGAAGAGGAAACAAATTTTTCCTGAATTTTCCCTCCTCCATTCTTGATGTCAAAGTGTCTATGCGCTAAGTGCGATGGCATTCAGAATAGCCATTCAGTCTTTTGCACCTGCACAATTGTTTTGCTTTACGATTGCAAAACGAATTATATTAGTAAAATCGACTCGGAATATTTTCTGGCTTCTTAATGATCGGTAATACTTTCTGAAAAATTGCTTTCAATCTCCTTTCAAATAACTTTATACCAAAAGTTCCGCTTTCATGCTTTCTATAACAGCCAGCATCCATGGAAGGGGAATAACAGGGAGATGGGATCCATGGGAGGGGAATAAGTACTACTGAGTAGAACAGAACAATATAATGACATATCACGTTATAAGGTATTTCTCCCACCCTCTTATCGTGCCATCGTGGTGTAATGGTCAGCACATTCGGCGTGTATTCGACAGGTCCGAGGTTGGAGTCTCGGCCAGGGCGTTGCTCATTTTTCATCTCTCCTGATTCAAGTAACCTAATGTCTCTACAGTAGCGCCCGAACTAAAAAAAAGGTGGTGGATGATGATTCTGCACCACCAGGATTTGGCGATTGGGTCCCCTAATCCCCAGTCGCCTTTAAAGGGGAAGTATATAAGGTATTTCTCCCGCCTTCTTAGCATGCCTTCGTGGTGTAGTGATCAGCACACTCGGCGTGTATTCGAAAGGTCCGAGGTTCGAGTTCCGGCGAAGGCATTGCTCATTTTTCCTCTCTTCTGATTCAAATAACTTAATGTCTCTAATACATATACGTATGACCTCCTGGTTTAAATTTAACGTAATATAACAGCTTTTTCTTAATATCAATAAACGATTTAACGTAGCAATAACATACCGTGTCAATTACCCTAACCTGAAACAAAAAGTTACCAACAGCAGGTATTTATTTAAAATACTGACGAAAATGTTTCTGAATATAATGACGTCACATGCAGTCGCGTACATTCTTCAACGTCAGAATGTGACCTTATACAAAAATAATACATTAGATGTTTGGGAATACAATTTTTATTTTATATTTTGTAAAACTTATAATTTTTTAATAAACTCTCCGATTTGAAAACGAGCAGTAGCAACACGTTTCTAAATAAAGCAGATTTTTATCTCCAGCGCACGAGACTGTTACCACTCAAAAAAATGAGAGCGAAAATTAGCGTGTTCGGAGTTCTGAGTAAAGTCGTACGAAGATAAAAACGCTCGAAATGACATCCCACGAATTTTTGGAATCCCGGGGGGGAGTACCTGTCTGGAAACTCAACTCTGTGCCGTTCTGTAGGACGTAATGCCGCAAAAAAAAAAAGAAAGAAACCGACAGACACATACAGATTTTAATCATATAGATTTTGTAAAGCTTTATTGAATTTTTGATTAACAAACTGAACGATTTGAAAGCCAGCAGTGGCAATGCTGTACGAAATAAAATATATTTGTCTCTAGCGTGAGAGACTGACTGTGGGAAATTCCAAAGATATGATGTTTTTAAATATTTTGCAATTTTGCTGTTAAATTGAATTTTATGTGGCGTAAGCGCCAACAACGTGATATCTAATAAATAAAGTTAGCGCACGAAACATTAATAAAAAAAAAGACACAAAAATAGTTTTCGTAAGCCATCTTACTAAGAAAACTGAACATTGATATGATGAACTGAGGAAGGACTAAAAAAAATAGAAAAACGTATGTCAACACTTCGATAGGTTGTATCAAGAATTCTAAACGTATACTGCTAACCTGCTTTTACTTTTTTGTAATTTTGCTGTTGAACTGTATATAGCATAAGTGCGAAGGAAATGATGCTTAAAAATAAAGCTATAAAGACAAAAAAAAATGGGTTATTAGGAATGAGTTAACAGGAAACTGGTAGACTGAGAACTCAGCAAGAGCATGCAAAACCTTAACAAACCTTTTTGGGCCACCGCTAAAACCTGAAACCTTTATAATTTACTTTAGTAGCAGGCTAATCAACTATTGAAGATATATTATCGACAACAGGAAATACAAACACATGACTTCAGAAATCATTTCAAGTATTCATTTATATTTCTTTAAAATAGACTGGATTAACAGCACTTATTTTAAAAGACATCAAATTTTTTGTTACGTTCAAATAATTGTCTCAACTCACACAAAACATTCTGATAAACAATGTGGAATATAAATTTATTTCACAATGCCGTGATATTAAATGTAAGAATTGAATAATCGGAATATGATTCTTCTCTTTGTATCCATTTGAAGAAAGGTCAAAATCTCTGCAATCTCTGCTGCCTGAAGATGACATGAAGATACCTAATATCGATATTGAACAATCGCATTTCTGCGCTCCACAATAACAGTTACCATTTTAAGAGTTATTTATCAAATATCTGCTTTCTTTTCTGAGATTTATGATATTTGAAACGGATGTTAGATTGTACTAGCAACTGTCATTTAAAATCTATTATTTTCAGCTCTACATAGTTCTCCAGGAAACACTAGCTGATTGAATCGAAATATAAAAGTCAAATCTCCTTCTCCCACAACTAAATTTGGAACTGTGAATGTCTCATAATCAAATGCCATAAATCAAAGAACAGATGTTATCATTTGAAGAGATTCTCTACAATAATAGCTTCGAGAATACGTAGACTGCTTGCTTTTATTTTTGAAAGTAAGATATGCATTTTAGTTCAGGTTTTAAAGGAAACATTTATTTCTTAAACATTCCATCTCATTACCCTTTCTATGGATTAAAAATAACATTCTGATTTCCAAGACAAGATAGCATTTTGTATAATGTTTGAAGGTAATTTTCTCTGGCTCTCATTCACTGTCCTTCTTTACTCGTTCAGTGTTCATACCTGCTTTAGAAATAATTAAGCCCAGAACTATTTTTACTAATCCGAAAACACATAGGCTTACTCATGAGACATTAGAGGAACTTGAAGATGTTTGAATAAAAATATAGTTTTAATATTTGCCTATTTTTCCCATTTTTCCCTAAGAGTTTAACTGCCATTTTGGATAGATGATTATCATAATTCAATAATTTCAGTTGAGGTTTTCTCGATAAAGTAGAAATCCATCTTTTAATATAGACGTTCAAATGTTATTTTGGCAATACTTAGAAATGATCTAAATAGTTTTTATCCCAAAGGGGCGTTAGCTAGACGGGATATTAGTCTCGAAAAGGCACTTTGCGAATCACTTTTCAAATTGTTGCCACCAAATATTATCACCCTCCCTTATATTTAAAAATTTAAGTAATGAAGAATCCACATGATTGCATATATTTTCTTGCATTGTGATAAAACAAGGGTACCCACATCCACCAAATTTTGAACAAAGGGGTATTCCACCTGAATATGGGCACCTGGAAGCCCGAATTTTGAATTTCGATTTTGTTTTATTATTTATTTCATACTTTGTAAGACTTTAACGAATATTTAATTAAAAAACTGAAGGATTTCAAAGCGAGTAGTGGCAACATAGTACGAAATAAAACATTTTTATCTTCAGTGCGCAAGGCTGTCGATCTGAAATTCTAAAGATATGCTATTTTTAAATATTTTAAGCAGGATTAGCACAAATTTTCTCGAAACGTGTATGTGAGTTTAAATGAAAAATCTCCCCTTTGGGCATAATATATAATCTCAGATTTTTCAGGTTTTTTTTTTTTCTTTTTTACTTTTATCCATTTAAATTCGAGTTACGCAAGAAACCAACAGCAGCAATACAAAGCTGAGTCACATTGTTAGAATCGCTTGCTTTCAAATAACTAAAGTAACCTTCCTAAGCAGCATAGTCAACAATCACATACTGTGAGAGTAGTGTAGTTTGTAGCGCTTAGGGAGTTTGCTTCAGGAATCTGAAATGAGGTAGCCTTACAGAATCACAAGAACTGGGGTACGATATAAGAGAGAAGTTCGATATACACACGTCGAGCGTGTATATCAAAATGATTTAAGTGATTCTTGATGATATTAGGACATGGGGAATTTGAAGGCCAAGGTCGTTCATGGAAAACGACTTGTTCTTCCAAGGTCTTGTTCCTTAGTCTTGTTCTTCCAACTAGTCTTTTATTTTCAGCCAGGATGGTACTTACATTAACATTGTTGGAAGTTTCCATCACTATCGAAGAAGATGGTCAATATATAGATCTACACGGCATCAAAAATAACAGACAGGTAACTAAATCAATTAAAAATTCCGTCTTTAAGGTATCAACGATCCCAGGGAGTACCAGCTAACTAGTGACGTCCTCCCTTTTTGGATCGCTGTCCATCCACTCATTAGAACACAGATTCGTCATTTCTCGGTAGATTTAATTTCCTTGCTGTCCTGTTAATCGCGATCTCTGTTATCGACGAATCCTTGTGAGCGTCTGAAAACTCGGTCGCAGATGATTTCCCTTAATGTAACACACCTTAAATATTTTGAAGATTTTCATGCCGCATGTTAGCCGTTCTCTATTACTGAGCTTTTGTAGAGAATATGACTTGAAGAGTAGAGTTGTAAGTAGAGTTGTTTGTAGAGTAACTTGCAAAGAATATTAAAAGAATTTGCAAAATGCGTATTTCTAAACTTTTTGCACAATTATTAAGTTGAAAAATCTCTTTATTAACAAAGTACCCGTATTCTCAACGAAAATATCACTCAGCTTGGCTTGATTCTAAAAAGAACAAACAAAGAGCACTACATTTTTAAAATCTAATGCTACTTATTTTTTAAGAAATACTTTTAAAGCTACTTTTGTTTCCATTTTCTAATGCATAATTTGGTTGGTGTCGGGTCCTTCGAGAAGTCAAATGGATCCGTGCTCGGAAATCACAGCTTTTGCCAGTTCCACAGTCTTTTCACTGTACAGCTCTACCTGGAAAGGAAATTCCCCCAAGCTTTGCAAAGCTGAAAGTATTGCCGGACAGGCGAATATCTATTCTGTAGAAAGCACCGTTTCGGGGTCTCTTCTACAAGTTCTATACGATCTGGTACCATCTTCATTAATTTTCATTCCTCTAAAATGGCAGGTTCCCAATCTAGTAATGGTCTTTGTAATTTCTCTGTTTGCAGCAATCTCATATATCTGATAGTCTTTCTTAATAGATTTCTCTTTGAGTCTATATCTGGCAATGGCATTAGCATTTTCAAAAGCGACGAGGATTGAAGTTGTTGAAAAATCTCAACAACTCAGTCCCCGCCAACTCTTGCATCTCAAATTGCGTTGATTGCATTCATAAACATGGAAGATCGAAAAATCTCAACAACTCAGTCCCCGCCAACTCTTGCATCTCAAATTGCGTTGATTGCATTCATAAACATGGAAGATCGAAAAATCTCAACAACTCAGTCCCCGCCAACTCTTGCATCTCAAATTGCGTTGATTGCATTCATAAACATGGAAGATCGAAACAATTGCTATAAATTTAATGGCGTGTAACAAAAATGAATGATTAATCTATTGGAAAGAATTTGATTTCAGCGAAATTTTTAGGTACAATGGATGTACATCAGCGAACCATATACAATGCAAAAAACTACTGCATAATTTAAAGATATTTAATTTAATTTTTTTTTTCATGAAAATTGTATTAGCTCGAAAAACTTTCATATCATTAGTTGTCTTCTTTGTCATTCACGAAATCTTTGTCGCGTGACGTTGTCGCACAGAATTATTTCCTTATTATTATCTTATTCTCTTCCTTATTATTGCATCCATTTTTCGCACGAGGCTGAAGCGCACTACTTTCAGAGGATACACAAACTGTTGAGAAAATTCCGTAGAAATGAAAAAAATCAATGATGAAAAAGAATCAAAACCACTATACTGTTTCACCAAAATACTTTTTTGGAGCAATAAGAAGCTTCATAAATGAATTCACGGTATTCACATACCTTTATTTTCAAATTGAAAGCTGGTGCACTTATCTCATTTCTGAAAAATGTGTCAAGTAGACTTCGTTAATTATTTGCCCCAGACATCGTATTTTTTGGAGTACGAGTTACAAGCATGATGAATGGGAAAAAAATCAAGACCCTGTTTTTTTAAATAATTAGCAATTTAACTAAATGTTGTGATAGCAGTCATGACCGGAATGAAACATATTCATTAAACTGAAAGATTAAATTAAATATAGAAAAAAAATTATTTAATGAGAAGTGTAGCCTGAAAAAAAAAATAATGTTGTGCATAGTGTTGTTGTTACTAATCTCCATGTTTAGGAATGTACCATTCACCTTCAGAAAATCGAAAACAAGCATACGAGATCTGTAAAGGTCCTCAAGAGACAACTCCAGGCACTCCAGGATATGTGCCAGTGATGCCTGTGCATTGTGACATTTAGAACAAACTGGGTGCATCCTGAGACCATTCTAGAAAGTAAGTCCTTTCAGGTGTCCACTGAAGAATCGGGAAAGTGTTGTCTGAACACATCTATCGCAATCAATAGCAAGGTTTCTTCCAGAACAATCAGCTTGAAACCAGGGATGATTCGGGGGGAACGAATCAAATTTGCTTGTCTGCATGTCTTCTAATAGAATACAGTTCATGTCAGTGAACTGATAATTGCTGACGGTTCTTCAGAACCCTTCTTCATCCAAATGTCTGCCATTTCATTCCCCCATAAGTCAACATGGGAAAGAATCCACTGAAGGTACACTTCACAGAGTGACGAGACCTGCTTAAGTTTGCTAAGAATTGCGATTCCGGCCCTATCACCAATTCTTCGCCAGTTTAAAAGATATATGTTTTTAATGTGCATAGGAATAAAGCAAAATGAAATCACAAGAAATATCATAAGTGAACAAAGCTTAAGTCCAAAAGATGAGCTACTGCCACTCAAAAGAAAAGGAATTTAAATGATAAAGGAAACGGAGCGGCAATTTTCAAAGTAAAACAAGTAAAATAAGAAAACGTTTTTTAAACTCAACTCCTACTTAGAAAAAAACTTACTATAAAGAAAAATTATAAAAATACAACTGTATCAACATCAAGTGCCATCCCCTGCAAGTTAAAAAAATGTATTTGAACTTGAGTGGATGAATTAAAAGTACTTTATGAACGAATTAAAAGTATTTCCTGAAAATTTGAACAAGGTATAGGAAGAATGTGAGCTAACAGTAGAAATTTAACAAAATAAAATAAAAAACAATGAACCTTGTTTGTAGAGAAAATGTTTTAACTAAAGTTGTGGCAAATCCTCTCTAACAGTGTAAGCGAATATGAAACAGAAATGTAAGAAGGATGTAAAAACCCTTTTACTTAAAACTGAATAAGTTGAAGAGAAAGCAAAACTAATGCTTACAAATCAGCCAGCATTTATGGTGTAAACTCAAGGCAGACTTTTAAATTTAAAACTAAATCTAAGTATCTGTCATCCAAAGGCTACACAAAGATAGTTATACGCGAAAGTTGGCTCTTAAGCTTACACCGGTGTGAAAGTTCTATCAGAAGAATAAAGCAACGCCGACGACAGGAGCTCTTGTTTCAGAAAATCAACTATCAACGTGGCCTTCAGCAGGCAGAACACGCCCTGTTTAAACAATCTCAAGCCCTCACTTAAATACGTGAGATCTAGTTTTGAATTTCGAAAACTCTACTCGAGGTTCACATGAATATCTCTGAAGAATCTATATGGAATGTCATAGCTCTGTGCCTTTTTGTCTCTGTGTTATGTAATGCTTACACACAGACACACACATGAGTTTCTTTTATTAATAAACTGCTGTCATACAATGTTATGCGAATCTATGAAAAGGTAACTTCATTTTCAGACTTTAATTTGTATCGTCCTTTCAGCGCTGTAATTAAATGAAAATTATATTTTTCTCAAACAGATTAGATGTTACCAGAATTCATAACATTCGGTCCAGTGATAAACAAATTATGCGCCATGAAAATTTCTGGAGTTTAAAACCACACATTTGGTTTTAAAAACAATAAATTCGCTCTTATTTTCAACAGAAAATTTAATATATTATTTTTAAAAAATTCTATAGAAAATATTCATATTTATCAAAATCTTCGCTTATAGCTGTAGCTAAAAATGATTGCATCTATACTCCTATGATGAAAATTTTATGATTTGAGAATTATGACTGTACATTTAATTAGATAATAATATGCAAAGTGAATGACCTATGAAATAGAACAGAATATGCAGCTTGAGAAAATGAAAGCAAGCGTAATGTGTGTCAAAAACACAAAATATGTTTTAATCATTTTACGCACCCGATGCAAAAAAGTAAATGGGTAACATTAGAGATTTTCTATGCTTCCGTCTTAAATGGTGTCACAAAAAAATATTATTATTGCCGTAAACGAAAGGAAAAGAAACAAACATTGACTAATAAGCACTCGTAATTGAGCTCACGCCCGTTTCTCAGTGCCACAGGGGGAAAAAAACTCTACTCCCAGCATGTGTTCGTATGGTCTCAGCATCTGAACTAATTCATGAATATTCCACTCGAAATTAGTAAATCTTAACAAAATCAACTCACCAGTGAGTTAAGTGATCTTATTACATAACTTTTTATTTATGAACATTCTTGTAGAGGCAAACATGTAGCGGTCAGAATTTATGATTCCGGAAAGAATGCGAAATGTTTGCATTAAGTAACGATTTGCGTGGCATTAAAAGTAAGGCCTCGAATGCGTACACATCCAAGAGGTCTACACTCTGTTTATTAATGTACTTAAGAATAAACTATAACAAAGTAAACAAAATTAAACTTGTACCAAGATCTGCATTGAACATTAGTGAAAAGAATTCTACTGTAAACGTGACTGAAAAATATGTTTAGTTTTAGTTATATGCACACTCAGTATGCTTATCGGTACATAATTGAGGAATGATGTTACTAATAAAGAATAAAAAAATAAAGCAACTTCACATGTGTTCACAATTGAATGACGTGAAATTTCAGCGCAAGCTGAAGAAGTTACGTACAAACGGAAGTAAGAATCAATATTCGTGTAATGTAATTTTATGTGATTTAGATAAAGTAGATAAGAATATGTCTGAGTATTAAAAACAAGCAAGCAAATTATTAACAATATTACGTTTTCTGTTATTATATTTGCTGAAATAGGTAGCATTATTTTTTAATTATTTTCTTACAGAAAAGAATATTCATTAGCGACTTTAGTTTTCCTCTTGATTATTATAAAAATTAAAAAGCTGTGTTTAATTTTCAATAAATCCTGCGTTACATTTTGCGGTAAAATACGTTTTTGACACTTAAATCATACAAATTAGGTGACTATGTGATCATGTTTAAAAAGAAAAAGATTAAGTATGTTCGACTTATTTTTAAATTAAATAATACCATCGAAATTAAATTTCAGTTTTAGTTTTGAATTACCTGACTTGTCTTTGAGTCCTGATGGAAAAGGTTTAAATAAATGGTTCCTTTCCTAAATTTTTTAGGTGGATTCATTTTTTACTGCACCGAACAATATAAAATGTCATATTTTAGCTTTTGAGGAAGATGAAACCATATCATTTCTAGAATCATGGTCGAAGGGACTAAAGATATGATTGATGCACAAAGCAGACGGTGTTAACAAATATCGTGAACTCTTAGAAGAACCATAAAAATCCTTGGATAAACACAATATAGCTTTATTACTTCATGATTACGCAGTTGTAACATCATCTTGCGTAGTACTGAAAATTGGGAGCGATCTGCTCCCCGAAATTTTTAACTGCGTACTCACTTTTTTTTTTTTTTGGAAGAAGAAGAATAGAGATGGAGAAGCAAGAGATGGCGTTTTTTCGTACAAGCGAGGAAAAAGCGATGCGTATTAACTGAGGTCATATTTATATGCTATAAAATCTTTGTTTCAATCTTGAGCAGCGATTGAGTTAAAGATCTCGCAGTGCCGATAAGCTGCAAAGAAAGAGTGACGAAAAATGCTACAGTCTATCGTTGACGCGGGGATGTATTTAATAATACTTTAAGAATTAAGTTAACTGTCAGTTGGTTCCAATTAAGTTTAATAATTTTGTTTCAGATTTTATATTTTACACACAGACACACCAATATGTATACTATATATATATGTAAGATATAACAAAATACGATAGCTGCTTTAAAAAATAATTGGCGCCCTCAAAATTAACATTCTAAATTTGGTGTCCTCCTTCTCAATTCATCTGTTCTGTAAATTCGAGACCTTTTTATCGTTATGTAACGCTGCTTGAAAAGGGCAACTAAAGGTAACCAATCATAGATTAGCTGTACTTGTACATCAAACGCTGTATAAATACCGCTGGCAATTAATTACGTCATTATACTTCTTCTGCTGCATTTCTTCCTTAGTTCCGACTTTGCTGACATCTCTATTTCGCTATGCCCCCCTTTGTTCCTATTCTGAGATGACATAACGTGCATATAAAAATATTGTAGTTGCTTATAATCCAGAAATATCCTATCTACTAAGAAATGATTTCATTATGTGCGAAAATAAAGAACGATGATTTCGATAAAAATCCAGTTGTTGTTATCATCATCGGTATGTCTTAACTATCAGCCATTACTGCCATCGAAAGCTGTTAAGTGTTCCAGTGCTTCCTCTGCGTTTCAAAATTATGACATATATATAATAGCGAACGAAAGCTGTTCGTATGTATATATGTGAAATACTCGCTTTGATACTGTGCGGGATACATTTTCTAGTGAAATCTTTCAGTTTTCAGCTCTTTTTATTCTAAGCATATTTGCCAAGACAAACTCATAGAATCATATTATTTAGAGCAAGGACTGCAAAAAGGGCATTCTGTTTTAAATTTTTGCAGCTTGCAAATCACATTTTTATTGAAGGACAAAGCCATTAGATGACGAAGGTTTTAGGATAAAAGTTAGGAAAATATAAAAGGGTTATTAGTCCAAAGGGATTTAGTCCCGAAGGACTATTACTTTCGTTTTGCGATTTTGCGTCGGAAATACAAAAACGGCGTATCACTTTTCAAATTGTTGCCACTAAATGTTATCGCTCTGCATTAAATTTTAAAAAATGAAAAATCTGCATAAATGTATAGAAGGTTTTTTCATTGTGATAAAACCTAGAGCCATCGAATTTTGAATGACGTAATCCTACTGCGAATATGGGCATCTGGAAGCCCTGGAAAATAAAAAGGAATTTTAATTACAGTTCTAGATAAATAGCCAAATAAATGTGAAATTCGTAATAATATTCTCTAAAACTTTAACGAATTTTTCATTAACAAACTCAAAGATTTCAAAGCCAGCAATACCAACGTTGTACAGAAAAACATTTTTATCTCCAGCGCGTGAGAGCGTGTACCGAAATTTCGAAAGATATGCTCAATTTAAAATTATTTTGCGATATTACTGTTGAACTGAATTTTATGGTTTAAGTGCGAAGAACATGGTATTTAACAAATAAAGGTAACACACAAAATGTTAAATAAACGTCCCTTTGGACGTAATTTAAAATCTGAAACATTTCAGATTTTTTTTTTTATTACCAGAAGGTGCTGTGATCATATTAGCTTATCGGTTATTAATGACATCGTGCTGTGTGGGACTGAATAAAAAGTATGGTGCCGTTTTATTATTCTCGGTGATTTATTTTGTCTATTTCTTACGTGCAAAAGTCATAGAGTCGAAAGAGGTAAATTTCAATTACAAAAGGTTTTAGGTTTTTAAGCTTTTCTGAAACCGCTAGTTAGTAATAAGACAATAAACGTCTTCTTGAACAAAAGAGACCATGATACCATTTGGTGTGATACATCCAATTTGTCAAGGAGGATACTTTAATAATTAAAGATAAGATTAACTTCGATATTAGTATTTTGGCAGGACATTAGAACTGTTAACCTCATACGATTATTCTGAACGTTTGAAAAGGCAGCCAAATAAGACTGTGCGGTGGATCACACGAAGATCAGAAACTCATGTGTACGGTCCGCCACAGGTCACAGTGTTCGAACTGTTAGGAGGTGGGAGACAACATTCTTTTGACATTGTAGAAGCAATAATTTGCTCAATTACAACTCCACTTAGTCGCTTCAAAAATCATAACTTCATGGCCAGTGTCAAGAGATTATTTAGAGATCTTCACTGTCTGTCACCAAAGCCTCTCGATTTCAGGCAGGGTGACGAAGCAATAATCCTACTGCTACTCTGATATCATTTCAAATATAACAAATCAGAGGACGAAAAGTGCAAGTGAAAAATTAAGAAGGCGTGACTAATTCAGGCTGCAAACAGTTTTCAGCCAGGCAAGTACACAGAATGCTTTCAAACTTCCGACTAGAAAGACTGTTGCTACTAGCAAGGTTCTCACATAATGAGGACAATAACTTACAGTTCTGATCTTACCTATGCAATCAATATTAATCTCTAATTGTCGTCATTATATTAATGATAGAGCTTCTCGTATAAATTATAATAAATTTGCTTTTAGTTCTACAGAAGCTATTCGAACACTTTTTAAACGATTTCGCTTTGCTATTAAAAAAAATCAACCATTTGGAAATATTTCTAGTCTTTAGGTTATTTTTGAAGCAGGAGAAGTGAAAAATGTGCAATGCCCTCGCCGGGACTCGAACTTTGACCTCTCAAATACGAACCGAGTGTGCTAACCGTTACACCACGAAGGCATGCAGGAAGGAGGGAGAAAATGCCTTATATGTTTTTTTTTCTGAATGGTAACTGTCTTATTCAACATACCTTTTCCTTTTAACTGGAACTAATAACTTTAACTGGAGTGTGCTAACCATTACTCCACGAAGGCATGCTAAGAAGGCGGAATAACCAAATCCTGATGGTGGAGGATCATTACCAACCCCCTTTTTTTTTAGTTCGGGAGCCACTGTAGAGTCATTAGGTTATTTTTGAAGCAAGAGAGGTAAAACATGTGCAGTGCCCTCGCCTGAACTCGAACCTCGGACCTCTCGAATACGCGCCGAGCGTGCTGATCATTACACCAAGAAGGCATGCTAAGAAGGCAGGAGAAATACATTAATTACATATTATTTTGACTGCAACTGTATTTTTGAAAGCATAAATTATTGTCTGCTACTTGATAATTTTGTTTTCATGGAAAATAACGCTTTTGAATAGCAATGAATTGAAGGCTATATTTGCTTTGAAGGCTATATTTGTTCTCTTTCCGAAGAAGATTATTTGCATCTAGTTATTAAAAATGCTGTGAAAGGCCATGGTTTTTCGATATATAGAGCTGCAATAGGTAATACAGCCAACAATAAAGGGAAAAAACGTCAAAGTTTAGCTTCGAGGAGAAAAATTGTTCCAAACACATATCCGACAAAAAAAGCGAAATATTTCGAATATTGTAAAGGTAAAATCCTTAATGTTAAATGAAAATCTGCCAAACCAAAGAAGAGTGCAGAATCGTTAAAATGTTCAGTGTCCTCTAGAAACAAAGTAATTAATGCCTGTTTGAATCTCATAAAGGCGAAAAAGCACAGTGCGCACCGCCTTTCTCCGCAACATATCACCGAACGCAGAACGCGCTGGAGAATTCTTTATCAGAAGCACTTATCCGGACAAAAGTGGGAAAATGTTTAGATGAAATTTGGATGTATTTAAATGAATAGAGTAAAAAGGAATCCATTTATTACCAACAAAAAGGAGAAGAAAATCTTTAAAATGGTTCAAAGATGCTAAAGAAAGTTTTCAAAAGAAATTTGTCATTGTTGCTGGTTTTCTACACAACGTCAAATTAAAAATAAAGAAGGTGGACAGAAATGCTAAGACGAATTTCACATGTTATCAGGAACATATTTTATACCCAAATTTTCAAATGTGAAATATCTCCTGTTTACTCACAGTGCCATTAATCAGTGGAACTGCATCAAGACAAAGTAAGCAGCCACACTTCCAAATCCACTGTTAAATTCCTGAAGAAAAATGGAACAATAAACTGGTTAAAAGCCATACTCTTTGCTCATATCCTTATTAAATCCCATGATAAGCACCTTATGGATTTTTGCGCGTTTGGACTCTTAAAAGTGGATTGTTCAAACGTCGACATACAACACTCCTTGAACTTTGGAAAGTCGTTCAAGAGGAATGGTGTAAAATGCGTCTTCCGATTCTAAAAAGGTTTTATTGTCTTGGAAAGTAGGGTGTAGATATATACACTGAAGAATAACTGATATCAAATATAGAATTTAAAACACAAAATTTTGGGAAAATATTTCTGTAAATACAATGAAATCCTTTCAAAAAATGTGCGAACCGTTTTTTTATATGCAATGAGTAACACGCAACTTAAACAAATCGCAAAGTTACCAATCCTTGCAGTCAGTTACCAATCCTTGCATGGAGTCACGCCGTTACCACAGTGCACCGTCGTCACCACATGTATATTGAATATGTATTCTGTTTAGTTTTTTCATTAACCTCACATTTTAAGTGACGCTATGATCTATTATGTAAGATAAACTGGAGAACACGAATTGAACTTCTTCTTTCCTAATAAAAATAAGTATTCTTGAGATTGCTTAAAGAGTTTAAGATAACTTTTTTTTAGTCTGAAGGGCAAGCTCAAATGTGGAAAAACAAGCTATCATCAGCTCATTTAAATCCCGAACCGATTCAAATCGCGTCAAAATCCCATTAAAGTGAGCACTTTACAGCGGCACGTGATCGTGAGTTTCCTCGTTTGTGAGCTGATCGAGAAGTCAGTATGGGCTTCCTCTTTGACCCCGAAGGTCAAGGGGAACTAGTTGTTTGATGCTGCATTGGTCATGATGCATCCTCGACCTCCACGTACACAACTTGTATAAGTTTTCCTCGTTATAGTTTCTTCTCCGATTCAAAAAATGATATGAAAAAGTACTTATGTGTTTATGAATGACATTCCTCGCCACTAAAACGAGTCGAAAATTCACTTCTTGCGTTCAAAATATTTTTCTCCTTTTCTCAGACTTTATTTCAGTTAACGACTGAATGTGGAAAAGAAATAGATTTTCATAGAATAAATAAATAAATGGGTCTTTTACATTTTAAGAAAGTTTTCTTTATTTAATTATTTGCTGTACCTCTCAAACATTTTTATCTGAAAATATTTTGAATTTCGGAAACCTATTTATTTATTAATTCATAAAATTTTTCTGTCGAACATTATAGTGAAAAATACTTTTCCTTCTAGCCTCAAAAGGAATGACTTGTTGTCCTGCCCTAGACCCCGGCCCATGCTGAAATTACTGGCAATGAATCGGCTGATAAACTAGCCAACTTTTTTTCAACGTTTTGTGTGTTAACTTCATTTATTAAATACCATGCGCTTCTCGCTTAAACCACATAAAATTCAGTTCAACAACAATATCACAAAATATTTGAAAACAACACATCTTTAGAATTTCCGATAGCTTTGCGATAGATTCTGGAGATAAAAATGCATTTTTCTTCACAGTGTTCACTGTTCGCTTCGAAATCGCTGAGTTTGTTAATCAAAAATTCGCTGAAGGTTTACAAAATATGAAATAGATAACAAAGCAAATCCCAAATTCAAAATCCGGGCCTCCAGGTACCCATGTTCCGGTGGAGGATTACTGTATTCAAAATTGGATGGCTCTAGGTACCATCGTCGTCTTTTCACAATGCGAGAAACATGCACGCATTCATGCAGATTCTTCATTATTTAATTTCTTTAAATACAATAGAGGGCAATAATATTTGAGGGCAACAATTTTAAAAGTGATTCGCCGTTTATATGAAACGCCACAAAATGCCAGTTTGGGACTTATAGCCCCTCTGGTTTACCGCCCCTATCCTGGACTCTTCTAGATGCGGCGTTCCGTTTGGAGACCGGAGATAATAGTCTCGCTAAACATCTTCACCGCATTGGTATACATGATAGTCCCTTGTGTACTTCGTGCAACCAGTATTTTGAGATGGACAGGGATCATTTGCTAATACATTCCTCGTTGAAGAATGAAAACCTATACAGTCAATATTAAGAGTTGATGCAGTTGCTTAAGAGTTGATGCAGTTGACATACAGCGACTAAACTTTCTCTTTATGCTTAATGTAACTATATGTTATTCCATTTTCCAATATCGATGCAGTTTTTGTTATTATAATGAGATTAATTGCTGCTTTGTCTTTTTAAGTTGTATTCGTTTCATGCTCCAGTCTCATGCATCGAAGATGCATGGGAGCCAATGATATGAATGATTTGATATCTCTTGTCCTTCTTTATGCTGCATTTTGACCAGCAGTGTATTGTGACAATATGAACACTAGATAAAATTTTATCATTAAAACAAAATTAATTTTTTCCCCTGTCGGAAAAATTACGTTGCTGCTTATCAACATCAACGAAAATTTAACTATTTTTATCTAAATTAAATTAGTCTATATTTCGGTTAATATTTATTTATTATCTGAATTAATAAACTTTAATTATCTTGCATATAACTTTTTGATTTTTGCTGAAGTGGTTTTATTGAACAAGGGATATAGATTCAGAGCTTTTGTATGCGTATAGATTTCGTCTTAATTTAGCTGTATACTTGAAAAGTCCTATTATTATCAAAATCTTAATTGCATTTTTTATGCTGCCTTTTATGATCGCTATTTCTCTTCTTGAAAGAAGTAAACTGCTGAAGAAACGAATGGCGTGTTACATTAGAAGTTATTAAGAGCCATTGTTTTGAAGTTTCTACACTTCATATGATGTAATCAGAGGCCAATGTCACCTAATCTGTTGGACATCAACAGGGTCAGTGAGACCGCGGTATCGTCTAGTCCGCTTGAGGCAGTCACACCCTCACATTTACCTTTTGTAGAGGATCGTGTTCCATTAAACTGAGTTGATTGTATCGTATTTGGGCTAGAGAACTCAAACACCGCCGTCAAAGGGCGGTACCCGTTTGAATGACAAGCTCGGTGTCTCTCCATGTTTGAACACACACACACCTGGAACTGTAAAATTTCATGAATGCACGAGTTTAGTTATGATTGTTTTAGAAATAGTTTCACATATTTAATTATTAAAATAATGCAAGTAAAATGTTAGTTTAAATTACTGACGAGATAAAAATACTTTTATTTTTTATTTCCATTTACCATCTGTATTTGAATAAAATCTTATTGAATTTTAAGTTTCTCTGTGGTTTTGAGTATTAAAGGATAAACTTCATTACGGTTAACTTAAAATTCATCTTATAAGAATAAAAAAGACCAACACACAAAAAATGACCTTTTCAACATATTTATTTTTGTAACTACTGGTTTCGCATCTTTACAGAAGAGATAACGTCTGCAAGCAAGTGGTTGAGTAAAATTAACGCACAAGCTAAGGCTTGAACAGTATTTTTTATTTATTTAGTGCGCAATCTTTTCGTGGCGTCTACCCAGAAGTCATAAAGAAATATGATAATAAATATTATATAAAAATGTATAAAATAATTAATATATAAATATATATATAATATATTAAATAACCATATTAAATATTACAATTGTTTTCTTTAAGGAAATTTTGTGTCCTGGTAAAATAAACGGTAACGCTACTTACGAAAAATATTTGTCTCATGTCTCATGCGCAAGTAATCAAATAAATAAAAACAAATATAAAGAGAAAAGGAAGCAAAGAAGCTACTTCTTGACTAATTAAGTCTATTCTAAATAGCTCCAGTCATGTTGAGGTTAATTCGCGCACATGGCGTTAACTCACAATGAATTAACATTAAAGTTTGGGTATTTTCTATCTTCAATTTCTGCGCGGTTAATTCTCAGCTGGTCCTAGTATAGGCTAGTAGACCAACTAGCCACTAGGGACCAAGCAGTAAGATCGTTGAATACTTCGTGTTGCGAACTTACCGGATTCAAATACTGGCGAACAAGCTGGCTTTATGGACAGTTTCCTGGTTTTTTCTACATATAATATAAATAGAACCTGTTTTCCCTTAAAATTCCTCCAAGAAGGTATCCCTGCAAGTCAGTAATTAAATTAGACTAGTTAGCTTATCATACTTGTTCCTATGTTGAACTAAAATCGAAGCAAATTTGAGAAATTTTATTTTAATCTTATGATTTTTATATTTTTTAATATTAAACGCTATTATAGTTTAATGGTAAATGCTTCGATAAATTAAACTGTAATTTGAAATTTTAAACTTGCATTGTGTGTGTGGGGAGAGTGCTTTTGCCGCGACAAAAACAATTAGAACCTTTCGTAAAAAAA
>KK114501.1:665412-677214 GCA_000611955.2 Stegodyphus mimosarum | reverse complement strand
AAAAAAAAAAAAAAAAAAAGGTGTAGTTCTTATTTCCAATCATTAGAAAACGTGTGTTACTCTATTAAAGATCTTCATACTTCTATTATTATTCCTTCAACTTCCGTATTAAAATAATTTCGAAATTAGTTAGGACTTTTAAGATTTTTTAAGATTTTGTTTTGAAAGAAAGAGAATTTTGATGTTCAGTAATATATACCGATATATTATACTAGCTCGAACATAAAATGGCCTCGCATATAATATCACCTTCATTTTTGAAGGAGTTTTATTAGTAAAAAATAGAATTTGTATTTATAATATCCATATATATGTTACCCTAAAAGACCGAAATTGGAAAATGTCGATATTCTCCGGTGAATGTCAACACATACCAAATACGTCGGCGAAAGACTGAATATTTGACTATATTCTTATACATTCGGGCCATCGCAGATGCACGTCGACAAGCACAGTTATGCTCTGGTAGTGGTCGAAACGAAAAGCCGAGAAGACAGAGACGTTGTAAAACAAGGGACTCTTGTGCAACTCAAAGATGCAGTGCTCTTGCGCACAACAGTTCACGTTTTTACAATAAATAAGATTTTATAACGTCAATTACATAATTAAGTAAGTTTATTATTGATATTATTTTCTTTTATCATTTGAAAGGTACTGTTCGTTTTAGGTTCAACAGTTTATTTACATATGCTCTTACTTAAGCTCTCTCCTATTTTGTCTTATATCGTAATATGTTTTAATAACTAGGTATGATTTAAAAACATTAACAAAAATATTTTTATTCAACATTTTCCATCAGTGCGTGATGAATGTCGGCATTTGCCGGTGTTAGAAATAACAATATTTAGCAAATATTTCGGACATACAGCAAGCGATTATGTAAATGATGATATTCACCGGAGAATGTCGACATTCTCAAGATTTCGGTCTTTCCCAGTAGCATGAGCTTGATACGTTAAATATATTCTACAAGGTAAGTTAAGTATCTGCATATAATACCTTGAGATGAAACCAGGTATTTTTCTTTAAACGTAAAAAGGAAGTTATAAATTGTTTCCTTACAGATTCTTAAAATATAGCTTTAAGTTGTTGTTATACAGATTATAAACTGTGCAAATAAGCAAGCAGACGTTTAAGGGAATTTTCATTGAATTATGCATGTTTGCACAAAATCTCTTGACTTAGCAACTGAGATTAAACTGCGAGCTTATAAGATATTTTCTCCTTCTTTCCTCATGCCTTCGTGGCGTGAATGGACTTGCGCTCAACGCGTATTCGAGAGGTCCAGGGTTCGAGTCCCGGCGAGTGCACTCCACATTTTTGACGTCTCCTGTTTCAAAAATAAACCTAATGACTCTACAAGTGATGCTCGAATGATAATTGGACGATAATTTGCCACCGCCAGGATTTGGCTTGAGTCCTCTAATCTCCAGTTGGCATTTAAAAAGGGAAGTATGTAAATTGTTTTCTCCCTCCTTTCCTTATGCCTTCGTGGTCTTATTGGAAGCATACTGGACGCCTATTCGTGATGTCTAGGGTTCGAGCATCGGCGAGGGCTTTTCCATTTTTCATCTGCTTCAAAAAGAAACCTAATGACCCTATAAGCTTCTTCCTACTATGAAAAAATTACAGCTGTTGTACTCTCTCACATCCAAACACTTCGTAGGAAAGTAGGAAATTCAGATCACATATAGTCGTATTTTTTCATTAAAGGTATCTGAATGTAAAAGTAATAACAACTATATTGTAATAATTTTCTTTAAACTTTTCAATGAACACTTTTCACCTTAATCATTCTTCAATAGCCATATCCTCTCTACGTTAGTATTTTTCAAATTGGATCCAAAATAATTCAGATTTATTTATTCACGAAAACAAAAATAAAAATATTTCGTAAATTATTGCATTCTAAAAACTATAAGACAAATTAAATGATTTTAAAACTGATGAGATAACATATTTTCAAGCAGGTAAATTTAAACGATGCTTTACATTCAGTGAATTTTTTAAAAAAATGTTCGTTAAATATTTGCACTTTGTTTAACAAACGGCATCTTAACATCGAAATGGCGGCCATAAAATAACCAGAATAAATCTCGGTTTTCAATCTGAAAATGTGGAATGCTTCAACTGGAACATATCATTGCAATGACCGTGAAATAGTTTTGCATAGCGCACCTTTCGGATGATTTAATAGAGGAAAAAATTTCTTTTATTCACTAATGATTCAGAAAAGATTTCGCGGAAAAAGTCTGGAGGATGAAGTTAGAATAAAAAAAAAGTAGCTTTTGATAAAAGCGTGTTTTTTTATTCGAAACTATTGACCGCATTGCTGGATCGGGTTCGCAGTGTTTGGTATTTCGAAATAATGAAAGAGCCTTTAATGTGAAATACTGAAAAGAAGAAACATGCACGTATATGTCACAGTTTCTTTCAGAAAAATAAATGTTTGTTTATGAGGAAAAATAGGATGCGAATTTGTTGCCAACGGCTATCAGAAATCTTTTACTCAGTTCAATAAAACGTATTCTATTTATATAAAGCTGTAAATAATAATTGTATATTACTTTTTGGCAATACATTTTTTGCTATTTTTATATGCAGTTAACCATCATTATACTTCCTCTTATTTTGGATAATTTTTTTACGAAAATATTTCAGAAATACTTCACACTGATTCATCGAAATTCTTATTTTTAATCTGAAATATGTGGGTTATTTTTAAGGAAGATTCATTTTGTAATAAAATCGAAGCAAAATGATTTTGAAGAAATCCTTTATTTTCTGAATATGCATGTTATTCTCTATTTTCCTACATAATATCCTGCTCTGTTTAAGCAATTGTTGTAACAAACAATGAGGTTTTGGATATTCTCCTAAAACTCTATCACTGGTGATGAAAGTCGATTATTATGGATCATTTTTAATACTCCAGTATGATTTTTTTTCATACCATTTGTTTAAATGTCCTGTTTGCCTTCAAAAATCAGCAAGAGATAAAATCGCTGAAATATTTGTAGTTAAATCCCGTCTAAGTCCTAATGAACGAGTCAGTTACAAGGGCGTTTTTGTGGTTTTTCTTATCTGCAACATAAATATGAGGCATTCCCTTTAGAAATTCCCTATAGAAAGCCAATTTCCTTTAGAAAATTTTCCACGAAGCATTCCTCTTATAAGACAGCCTCGCTTGTTTTGCCTCAATCGAATCAGTTTAACCATTCACACGAATTTGATCTGAACCGTCTGCAGCAAATCGTCAACGGTTATAAGTGTCTGACCAAAGCGCAATTCATCAAAGAAATTTTTCCCGACTTTCTTTGAACAATCTCACCTATTTTTTTTCGTCTCTTAAAGGCTCCGTTTAGACAATGGTATAAACGTCATACAGGCATAGTCATTTCGCATAAAATGCTGGAGTTCCGTTACGCCTACGGGACAGGGTATAAGCGGTAGGCAATTAAAAGACAAGCTAAATTTGCAGATGCATGAATGTGTGTACAGCTTTTCCGTTCTGTTTCCCCTCTCAATACGTTTCGCACGTTCGCTCTGATTAATTAACTCTAATGCCAAGTTTGTAGGTTTCCCTTATGTTGCATAAAAAATGTATTTTAAGTTTGATACCTTTCCTGAACATCTCAACTTCCCCTTGTATTTTCTCGCCATGATGGAAATTTAAGTGAAGTGAGTATTTAAACGGGTAAAACTCTGAGTTCATTCAGAGCTTGTTTTCGCTAGCCAGCGCACCTTTCGTTGCTACCTGGCTGTTACGCCTGTAAGCCTTTTGGCCATTTCGGATTATCGTCGTGCCTGTTAGGGTTTTGAGCGTCAACCTGTTAGGTGTAAATTAATGTGCTAATCCAGTACTATTTTATTTAGATTCGACTTGAAATATATTCTGCATTTAAATTCCCACCGCAAGTTGACGGTGTTTTGTAACGCACGAAGATCGTGCCTTTCTGTTAAACTTTCATTAAATAAAAACTTACCTTTCACCCTTCTTCTGTGCTGGTATTTATTCACTTCTTTGCGAGAATTCGCACTGTAGGATTGTAGGATTTAGTAGTTTATGTGGAATAGCAGAGAAAGATCTTACAAATTGACATAAGGTTTAAAACTTTCGAACTTTATGTCAAAACCTCTAACCAATTTTTGTGACGTAGCAAGGTCTAGTTACCTAGCAACCAAACTCGGCTTAAACCAGTCATGACATTTATACCACCGTCTGAGCTGAGCCTTACTCTTACTCATTACATTGCTACCATACATTTAACATCTCTAGCGATTATATCCTCAACTTTAATACTTCTTGTTCTTAAGGACTAATGACTTATTGTATTTCACAGTCGATGGGAAGTTTGATTTTCATAAACATTTTAATCTTACTCTACGAAGCATACAGGGGGATATCGTGAGCAAAAACTGCGTCTGATTCTAGGCAAAAAATGCAGGGACTTCGCATGAACGTTCATTCTCACAAGAGCTCGAAATTTCAACCGATATTTAGGAACAGAAAAAAGAAAAACCTGCTTACTTAAAAAGTAATCTTTCTTAAACTTACGTACTTAAAAAGTAACTTTTCTTAAACTTACTTACCTAAAAAGTAACCTTTCTTGCATTAAGGCAACGTTTATCGAGAAGTATTTGGAACCGAGACTTAAAGTACAATCACTTAAGAGCTATATATCACATCCAAAGCATGGTTCTGTAAAATCACTTTTCTAAAAAAACTTCTTTAAAATGAATATTCTGAAAATTGGATGAAAAAAAACAAAAAAAACAGATTTTATGTTATAACATTTCTTCTGTATGCTTCTCTATCATTTACCATGATGTAAAACATCGAAAAATAGTCTAGAAAAGACATTAAAACTGAAGAAAAGAAAAGCTTATCGATCCTTATTTTGGTGTGGTTTCGATGACGTTGCCTTCCAATATTAATTGTTTTAAGAGCTTTACGGTGCTTTCTACATAATTAAGACTCGCATATGTTTAACTTTCAATCCAGTTCTAATACACACTTGATTCCCAAATGCCATGATGAATGTAGACAAATGAATATTAATTAAAGTTTTGCAATTTTTAAGATTCCTCTTTCTAAGTTTTATTTTTGGGTAACATGTTATTTTTATGCTTTTCACTTCTTTTTCGAATTTTTTAACTTTTCTGTCGCCCATCTCTGGAGTGCAAATAAGTTTGAACGTAATCATACCGGATTGCAAAGGGATTCATAATTTAAAGAGAGTGCTGTGCTTTGGTAATGAGCTAGTATGGCTGTTTAATTCTGGGATGAGGAAGCTTGCACTTACCAACCTGTTTACAGGTAAGTAAATATGGTATCTCTTTAGGCATAGGCTTTGTTTTTCGCATTGGCAACAGATTTTTCTGCTCAAATGCTGAGTATCTGGCGGAGAAAAATAGTAATTACCTGACATAGTAACTTTTTACCCGCAATTTACCTGACCACTGTTTTAATTTACCCAACCATTATATCAGCGAAAGCTGCCCGAAAAGGACAACAGAATTATTCAGAATGTTTCTGAGTGTTTTTTAATTTTTAGGATGCTGTCATAAATATCATCGCTTGTTAGCCTGAAGTACCTAAACCGAGCGCATTTAAGTTAGGAAAAAATTCTGTATTGTAATTACTACGTAGTACAAAGGGCGTCTAATACTGAAATATTTTTCAGACTGCAACGAAAGATAGATTTGCAAATTTGAAAATACATAAATCAAAATTTATTTGTGAAACTTTTCTTTTCTTTTCTCCGGCAGCGAGACGGCTGGTCCACATGGAAAATGTGTTTATCAGGTTCAAGTTGGAGGTTCTAGTTTACTTTCTTTAATAAGTACATGTCTCCAGAGAACGGTGAACATGTACTATGCCATTGCTGCAACATGGCTAAATTCTCCACATTTGCGGTGAGCAAGTAATGAGCCAAGAGGGAGTTCGTATGGTGGTGCAGTCAGTGTATAAGAGAACAAGGTGAGGCGCGGCTTTTCGCTCAAAACAAAGAGAAAAATAGCGAGTGTAGACAGCTTTGAGCATGAAGATAACTGCCGATAATACTTCCGCCGCTTCATAAAGCATGCATCTTAAAGGTTGCAAATTTCATGAGGGTGGCACGATTTTTATAAAATTCTATTTTTCTCATTGACGATTTTTTTTTCGTAAAGAATTATTTCTTGTTTTTTCCCTCGTTAACGTCTAATTCCATCAACCTCGAAAATGTTTTACTTCATGAATCCGAATGATTTTGCAAATGATATTTCCATGGGTTACCTTACATGATAAACATTAGTTATCGTTAGTAATCTTTTAATCATATTGTCCGAATACAAGATAATAACCCTCTTAAAAATGACTTTCTGAAACTTAGATATCTTGAAATGAAATGCACATTGAACAAATGCTGTGATTAAATAAAATTTTGGGTTTTAAAATTGAGTCTTTTGTTCTTCATGTGTACACCGCGCGCAAAAAAAAAGGGATGAAAAAATTACAGCTGTTGTACTCTCTCATATCCAAACACTTCGTAGGAAAGTAGGAAATTCAGATCACATATAGTCGTATTTAGACATCGATTATCAAAAATTTAATAGCATGACTAAATTCCCTATTTACCCTTTACCGGTAATAGAAGAAATAATACGGAAAATTAGGTCTACAAAATTTATGACCACTCTTGATCTTATTTCAGGCTACTTTTAAATAGCCATGAAACCAGAAAGCGTGAATAAAACGGGGTTTATTACAAAATCGGGAGCTTATGCATTTTTACGCATGCCGTTTGGGCTTTGCGGGGCCCCGTCAACATTTCAACGTGCTACGAACATAATTCTACGTCCCGTCCTAAGAAAATCTACTTTGATTTATTTCGATGACATCATCATAACTGGTAACACTATTGAACAACACGTGGAAGATTTCCACGAAGTTTTTTTCGCTATTAAAATAAGCAGATTTAACTATTAATGCCGCAAAATGTAAATTTGCAACTAAACAATTGCGATATTTAGGGTGCAAAATCTCAGCTAAGGGTATCGAAACTGAGGATTCTAAAATAAAAACAATAAAAAATTATCCTCCACCAAATACTGCGAAAAAACTTCCATCTTTTATTGGCATGTGCTTATATTATCGTCCGTTTATCCAAAATTTTGCCGATATTGTTGAAACTTTGTTAGTTTTAAAATGAAAGAAATTCAAGTTTGCATGGACAGCGGAGGCAAACACCGCTTTTGAAAAACTCAAAACAGCTTTAATTAATGCTCCAGTGTTAAAATTCCCGGAAGGGGTCGAGAACTTGGAGATTGCGGCGGATGCTTCAGATTACACCGTGGGTGCGGTTTTAACTCAAAACGAGCACCCCTTGGGATTTTTCAGCAAAACTTTGGGTCAGATACAAAGAAACTACACAACGACAGAAACGAAAACGTTAGCAGTCTTAATGGCAGTTCAGAAATTTAGGGTCTACTTTGGAAAAGCCCCAGTTACAATCTACTCTGATCATGTGGCGTAGGTAGATTACACTCTGGAAATAATTTAACTTCTAGATTAATTAGATGGACCTTAAAGTTACAAGAATACAACTTAATTAAGCATACTCCTGACAAGAAAAATACAGTGGCCGACGCCTTGTTAAGCATTAAACTGGGTGAAAATTATCACCAAATAAAATGTGTTATGCTAACTTCTAAAGATTTTACATTCCCGGGAAACAATTATCGCTGAATTGCTGAAGGATCCAGAACTCCCTAATATTTATGCTTATTTAAAGGATCCAAATAATTCTGAACATGCAGATCTTTCTGCAATTAGAAATAGGGCCCGAAATTACGAGATCATAGATAATCTGTTGTTTTATACTAAATCGACAAATGAAAACCATGAGTTAAACCAGCCATCCCCGCCACACTACGGTTAAGTATTTTGCAGGAACTTCATGACGCCCCAACAGCCGGTCACTTAAAGGTGAGGAAAACGGTGCGTAGAGTACGCGAGGCGGTGTATTTTTCGCAACTACAGAAGGCAGTAGTAGCGTATGTTAGGTCCTGTAAGTTATGTTAGCTAATTAACGACGCTAATTATAGCCCGGCCGCGTATCTAAATAGTATTCGCGCGAGTTTTCCTAACGAGATCCTTGGAATAGACCTTCTTGGCCCTTTTCCCCAAAATGAGTGAAATAAAAACCGATATCTTTTGGTGATTGCAGACCATTTTTCTAAGTGGGTAGAAATAATTCCTTTAAAGCGAGCGTCGGCTAAAATAGTTGCAGATGCCTTCTTACATAAGCTTATTTTAAAATACGGTGCACCATTAAAAGTAATAAATGATAACAATAGGCAATTCTGTAGTCAAATTTTTGAGAACCTGTGTAAAGGGCTTGACATATGGCATAGGAAAATGGTCCCGTACAGACCACTAATTCTAATAATTAATCAGTTCTAAAATAATTAGAGGTTATGTTAAAAATTGTCATAAACGCTGGGAGGCCATGTGTTGATGAACTAGATTATGCTTTAAGAACTGCCAAGCATGATACAACGGGTAAAACTTCCACTGAATTACTTCTGGGCAGGAAGATCTTGACTCCTTTAGATAAACTTTTCTTTGTCCAAGAGCGAGAACCAGAATTTAATCAGGCAAATATTCAAAAGCTGATCGATGAAGCTTTAAAAAATTCAGATGTAGCAATAGAGCGGCAGAAACTTAATTATGACAAAAAACGCCGTGAAACAAATTTCAAAGTGGGGGATGAGGTGTTGAAAAGAAAATTCACTTTGTCTAATACACCAGAGAATGTCGTATCGAAATTCGCCGATAAATTTGAAGAGCCGTATATTATACAGCAAATCGTTGGGGCTGTGATTTACTTAAAATCTGATTCAGGAGAAAGAATAAAAGGCTAGTCCGGATCAATTGAAGAAATATTATGAACGTAAAGACTTCGAGGTGTTAAATGATTTCTTGCAGGCTTCCAAATGAGAAGAAGCGGCTTCCCCAGGGGCTACTTTGACCCCATCACAACTTCCACCACCCGCGAAGAAACAAAGAACTAACCAAACTACAAGGTCTCCGATAAGCAAAACTCAGGAGAAAAAAACCCCTCAATATGTGGAAGATCCAGCGAAGAAAAAATTCAAGGGTGAAAGAAAGGTCCAGACTAGAAACAAGGATCGCCGTTCTATGACAAGGTCTCGCTGTAGAAAACCCCAGGATACATCAAGGAGGCGGCGTACAAAACGAACAAGACCACCGGTCGGTAAATTGAAAAAGAGACCTGCCGAAGTTGAAGGCACAGAGCAAAGATCGAAACAACCTAGAGTTTACAGGCAAGCGTCCTCGAAGACCAATGAGCAAAGAACAAGTTTGCCGGCAAGTAAAAGGAAAAGTCAAGAAGCTCCGCAAGTACATCCTAAAAGGTAAATCATCAGGGGTCTAAAGAGGAAAAGTCAGTTCTCACCAGCGAACAGGAATCAGAGACGGAAAGTCTCCAATATGAACCAACTCTGGGAACCAACTCTAGAAAGTCTGGGAAAACGCTGTGCGTATTTGTAACGCAAGCTTAGGCTTAGCATTTATTGCTGGTTAGACTTGGCTTAACAGCTATTATCTTGCTGCCACTAAACTCATCTACGCGTTGTAGGATACAGGATTGACTAAGACCTGTAGTTTAGTTCTACTACTTGTTAATATCTTAAATTCTTGAGTTTTGTTTCTACTGTTTCAGTTACCCCCCAAGCAGAGGCGTAGTATATTAACGTCGAGTTGACGCCTTGTGAATAAGTTAAAGAGTGTAATAAAGGGTGGTTTTAACCCTTCTTCTGTGCAGTCATTATTTTCCAGATTTCACACAAGAGTTAGACAGTATAACTCTACAGCTTGTTAAATTCATTCTTGATCACTTTTCACATTAAGGCTTTTTAAACTCGAATCAATATATGTAGACTAGATTGCAATTTTTTTAAAGTTTTTAAGTTAAAAATATTTTTTTTAACTTTTTGAAATTTTAATGGTAAACGCATTGAGCTGCTAGAATGTATTGGGAAATTTTCAGATAGCAATTTTATCATTATTATTGCTGTTATTGTTGTTATCGCGATGTCTTATTTTCAGATCTTCTAATATTCATTCTCGGGTAATTCACGAAAGGAAAATCTTTAATAAGTTGCGTGGCTCAGGTTGATTTTTTTCAAAAAAAAATCAATCTTACAATTATTTAACGGTAAAATTATGTTAATTTCTATGCCTTGTTTCAGGAAGTTCGTAATCAAAAGAATAGTGCGTAAAACAGAGCAAAAAAGAACTTTTTTTTTTTAATTTTGCGATATAATCATATCGAATCTCAAAACATAGAAGATGCCTTGTTATCTAGGCTATCCAACACAATAGCGAAAGTTTTCTGGTGCGAGATTTTAAAGGCGTGAATCTAAACGCTAGTGAAAACTGTAAAAAGGGCAAAGGACAAAGAGCGTGATCATATCGCTTCTTGATCCAAATAATAGAAACAGTTCCTTTTTTTTTCCCGAAGAGAAATTTTTCATCCGGTGTAATTTTTTTTCTCTTTCCTTATTTTGTTCATATTATTTTTATGATGTTTCGTTTTTGTCAAAAACCCTCGTCCGTTATGGATTCCTTCACGCTCTGTTAAGATAGAAGACACATTGTTCTTCGCCTGTTTCCGATACTTAAGGATGGAAGCAGATCTGAAAGTAAAAAGTACATTTATCTTTCTTTGTGTCGGATTTTTATGAATCTGTCAGTCACAATTGTTTTTATTGGTTATTTAGGTGAAAAAATGAAAAGCTTGTTGATTACTCGTGAAAGCCCAAACAAGAAGCATTGATTGCTTACGATAATCTCGGAATCAGATGTAGAGGGAAACCGTTTGGATGGATTCTGATGGACTTTTTAAAATCATTAAAAGCCTTATGAAAAAGAACTAGACAACATATTAAATAAAACAGTGGTTTTATCGGAATATTTCATAAAAAATTGAAATGTACTTTTTTGTCCAAAAGCATACAAAAAATTAAGTACTTTCGTCACTAATTTTGTTTCATTTCCGTCATTGAAAAGTCTCAAAATCTTTTTTCTTTAACTAAGAAGATAACATTCTTTTGTATTTATCCTCGTTCAACGGCACAAAACTTATTGATTGGTAGCTTATTTTATTATGGCAAAATATGTGAGTGCACTTGATTTAGCAAGGATGCCTGCATGAACAAATTTCGAAGAAACTTTGACTTATGTTCACCTTATACTTGAGAAAAAAAAATCTTATGTGGTATACACGTTTTTGCTGTATTTCATCTAAACGTATTTTCTCGAATTTCATTAGAGATATATTTCTCATTCAGTTAATTCAGTTCTCACTGCGCGACAAGGCAAAAATACATAAAAACTCAAAACATCTTCAATAAAAATTGTAAAATACAGAAAAAAAAATTAAGCTGAAAATACAGTTAAAAACAATTGAAGAAACAATTTTTAGAATTAAAATAAGAGTTTCTACTCAAAAACAAGTCATTCCGCCAACGTGTGGGAAAATAGATTTTTCGGTGCACACAACTTAGTGTACTTTTGGTCCGATTCGGAAAAAAGACACTGAAGTTGATGCAGAAACTGACTAAGTTCACTATTCTACTAAGAGTTTCAAATTTACATAAATAGTGGCTTCGTTAGTATCTCTTAAACAATTTTAAATTGTTGACTATTCTACAACTATTGTATGCAGATTAGCTAAAGGAATAAAAACCTTAACCAGAATATAAGAGCAACATAATTCAATCTCTTTTAAG
>KK114501.1:621228-650909 GCA_000611955.2 Stegodyphus mimosarum | reverse complement strand
GTTTAAAAAACGCCCCTTTGGACGTAATTTAAAATCTGAAACCTTTCAGTTTTTTTTTTTTTTTTGTATATGTATTTTTTCCGTGTCTTGTATTTATGTATTTTTGCCTTGCCGCGAAGTGAGAACTGAACTGATTAAATGAGAATAATATAATGAAATTCGTGGAAACATGTTTAAATGAAGTTCAGCAAAAAAATGTGTATAATTTAATAAGCCGTACGAGGAAGTCATGTGATGTCCACATCAGATATTTTTATTTAAATCACGTAAAAAATAATACGCAGTTTCAATTGCAAAACAATATCAATTTTTAAGCAAGATCTTAGATAAGCTTTGAAGTTTCCTCCACCTCCATTTTTTAAATCAAAAAAGTACCGTTTTTCACAAGGCCAAAATTCTTCTGTATGTACTCAAAGAATCTTTACATAAGTTATTGCAATTATGAAGGCTTCCTTTTTTGGTACTTTATTAAGGCAAATATATTAACATTGCCAAATTTTATCTTATATAATCCATGAATGAGTATAAATACTGAAATGTCATCTTCAGAAGAGAGTTTTCGCCCTTTATTTTAGCGTACAAACATATTGTGAACGCTTGCTTATATTAGAAAAAAATGTATTTATTTTTCAACTAGTTGAAGTACCGGATACCAGTTAAATTAGATTGAGAGTAATGCATCTAACAACAGAGACAACAACACCGTTGTAATACTTCTGTAATAACGATGCAAACAATACGATTCTTAGTCATACATTTTTCAGTCTGATGCGATAAGGCACCCACATAAAAAATTCCGATAGAAAAATAAGCTAATTCTCTCTCACTACATCAGCAACGATAGCATGCAATTTTTAATGATTTTAGTCTCTAATCAAATGGTAGTAAAAGCTCAAATTCCATCCAATATTTCACCTATATTGAATTTTAGTCGATTAAATGTGCGAAAACATTATCATAATTGAGCAGAAAGCAATAACGCGAACAAACAAACAAACAGGCATTCTTCTTCATACATAGATTTTGGGAAACTTACAAATTTTTGATTAACAATCTCTACGATTTGAAAGCGAGCAGTAGCAACACGTTTCGAAATAAAACATTTTTATCTCCAACACACGAGACTGTTGCCATTCAGAAAAATGAGTGCGAAAATGAGCGCTTTCGGAGTTTTTAATTAATATTTCGGCTGATTAAAGTCGTACGAAGATGGGAACAGTCGAAGTGGCTTCTCACGAATTTTTGGAATCAGGAATAATGTATTTAATGTTCTGTAATTCTATTTTTATTTCATTGTAACACTTAGAAATTGTTTATTTATAAGCTCTAGGATTTGAAAGCGAGCAGTGGCAACAACTTTCGAAATAAAGCAGATTTGCATCTCCAGCTTGCAAGACTGTTGCCACTCGGAAAAATGAGGGCGAAAATGATCGTTTTTCTGAGTTTTTAATTAATATCTCTGATTTTAGTTAATTGTTTTTGGAAAAAAGTGACGTCCATCTTTTCCAGGACACAGAAAAGGATTGTATAAAGTTTGGTGACGATAGCTATAGTAGCGGCTGAGTTATTAGCGAACAAACAAACATTCTTGATCACATTAAAAATTAAGGAAAAAGTTATTCAAAAAATTATAGTAAACGACCAATTTGTGAATTTTACTGTTTCTGTGATAATTAATTCACCAATTTCAGTTAAACTCTTTTTCTAAGCCATGTTCTGTTCAGCGGGATCTTTCAGAATAATAATCGCATAATTACTTGAAGGGTAAAGAAGAATAGTACATTTTTCGTTACATATCAAAAGTTAGAAATGACTATTCATGCAGGAAAAGCATGTTAAGCGTTGAGATACATCAGAAAACAAGCTTTTTCCATCTGATGGTTAATATTGTGAATTGTGAATCCAAGAGTTCAAAAAGGAAATTAAAACTCTTATTCTAGCAAGATTGCAAATGATAAGAAAGGAAAAGAATTCTGCCACTTCACAGACATCAACATGCATAAACTTTATTCTTGATTGAATTGAACTTCCAGTATTTCGACATATGTCTACATGAAGTTTTATAGTTTTGTATATAAATATACACACACACACATATATATATATATATATATATTATGAATCGCAGTAAGCAGCGCGACATTAATAATTTATAATCTTAATTTTAAATTTGTAAAATTTTATGCATATTTATAATCAAGATAAAATAATTAAATCAAAATTAGATCATGAAAGGGGACAACATTCCAACAGAAAATACACGTATTAAAATCAGCTGATAATAATAAGAACTTTAATAATATATTATCTTAAATTGAAATTTCTCAACTTCTGTTTAGATATTTATAGAAAAATAAACTTCTTAAAATCTAATCCTAATATTCGATTCCCGTTCCATTCAGACAGCAAGAATAACGTACAAAAAATAAAAAAAAAAGAAAGGAAGAATAAAAACTAAGAACATTGCCGATAAAATTAACTACTGCAGATAACCAGAAAAAGGGAAATGGAAAGTAAAGGATAATAAAAAACCAAAACGAAACATTTCTGGTGTCATCTTCGTCAGAGTGTTGGTGTTTCTAAAAATTCAAGAGACATAACCTGTTTCTAAATTAATTGATGAACAATTCATGTATGTCAAAATAAATTAAATGAATTAAATTACGGCTTAGTTTAGATTAAATTGCTCATTACTTATCCAACACAGGCAGGCTATGAGCGAAAATGTAGCACTTGATTATAATCCACTCGTAAACATAGAAAAATAGAAATGCAATTATTAAATAAAAATTATCTAGAGGAATAATAAAGTATACAGAAGAAAAACTATAAATTATAAATATAAAACAAATTAAGAATATAAAACAAATTAAGCAAAAACGTAAGAAACCAGTAAAGATCACGCACATGACTAAAAGCACATGGCTACAGCTACATTTTTCAGCGCCACCAAACTCCCTAATAAAGACGTCACAATAAATCTATAAATTCTTTTTGTTTGTTATGATGCTTTTTATAGTCTTTGAGGTTTAAGTTTGATGTCACGAAAAATGTAAGATTTCTTTTCATTTGTTTTGATCTTTCATGAGCTTTGACGTTTGAGTTTCACTTTTTTCAGTTAACTGAATTAGGTTAAATTTGGTCCGTAGATTCCTTATTTCTTATTATTTCTTTCTTGTTTGAATCTTTGAATTTTAGCTTTGCTATATCAGTTGAATATGAATTTAAAATAACTATATTTTAAAACTATTTTTAAAAAATTTAAGCCTATATTTCAAAAAGTATTGTATTCCTATTTACTGTTAAAATAAAACAGTGTTTCCAGCACGTTATTTAAGTACCTTTTATTTCCAAAACTTCAAGACCAACCAGAGACCGAGCGATAAAGTCGTTGAACACTGGTAGTTCGATCCATCTGGCAAACGGGCTGGCTGCAAGGGCCTTTTTATGATTTTCCCCATGCGTAACGTATATACGAATCAGTTTTCTTCAGAAAGTTCTCCACGAAGGCATCGCTTTCCTTTGGTAGATAACTCTCGTGTGCTTTGTCATAATTAAATGAACCAAACCATATCTTCAAATTTCAATATTTCAGTTTTAATACATATTCAGGTTTTAGTTAAACATGATGATTTAAAAATTAAACAAATATATAGGGATTTTTAAATCATCATATATATCTAAATTTTGGATTGCATGGCAAGGGAATAGAAACATGTATTTTGTGTTGCTATGGAATAACAGTTTTCATTAAATTCTATGCAAACATTTTGAACTAAAAATGAAAATTTAATAATTCCCAAAACGTTACGAAATTTAATTCTTTTCTTAGCGATTTCATTTGTAAATACTGACAGCATTTTTATTTATTTATTTACATTTATTCAACTATTACATTCCTCTCCACACGTAACATTAATGAAGGGAATACAAATAAAAATTTCGTTAATGTTTAGATTTTCAGTTTGCAGTCCATTGAAATCAATTTTCTCATTTAGCTAACTTAAATAAAAGTCCTTTCAATAACTTCCCATAGAAATTATTTGAATCATGAACTGTAAAAATTATCAACGTATTCATCATCTAACATAAAATTAAATGCACTAAGTATTCGAATTAATTTTTATACGTTTCGTTTGTATTTTAATTGAGCTGAAATGATCTTTGAGATAATTTTTGTGAAATCTGAGTTGATTATCTGTGAGAAAATCTTAGTGAAATCATGAGTTAACTATTTATTTAATAATGCACGAATTAATTTCATTTATTTGTAATCGATTGAAGTGCCGTACTTAAATTAATTGTCATACTTATCATCTGTATTTTTATTAAGCTGAAAGGATCTTTGAGAAAAGTTTGGTGAAATCATGAGTAAACTGTTTATTCAAAAGGTACAAAAATTAGTTTCTTTGATTTATAGCTGGTGAAATGCCACATGGAAGTTACCTATTAGTGGAGGACCGCTAGGAAGAGGTGTCGGAATTTCTCTTTGCAGCTAAATTCTAGGCTGGCGTAGCTAACTTACTTGATGTTATTAGTAATAGCCACGCCGTTATGGGTATTTTGCTACTGTTTTAAAATATCCAATACCGGCTTGAACACAGAACTGTAGACCGCATTCCTTTTGTTTCATTTGTTTTACGTTACGTTACCTCATTTTAAATTTAATAAATGTTGCGTTTGCTTTATAATCGCGTTTATTTTGTGTCGTCTCGCATGAACAGCAATTTTGTTTTGCTTTCTTCGCCTTGTATAATCAGCCAAGACTTACTTTCCTCAGGCGAGAACAGGTAATTCACATTCTTTCCCTTCCTTTAAAACTTACATTCAGTAATTTTCATATATTAAAAAAATAAAATCTGAAAGGTTTCGAAATTTAATAGTCGCCCAAAAGTGTTTGTTAAGGTTTTTTACGCTCTCGCTGAGTCTGCTGTTACACTTACTCCAGTCTGCGGTTACACGCACTCCTACTTAACTCATCTGCTTGTTTTGGTCTTTTTAGCTTTATTATTAATCATCATTTTCTTCGTACTTACGCCATATACAATTCAACAGCAAAATTACAAAAATTTTGAAAACAGCATAGCAATATACGTTTAGAATACCCGATGCAGCGTTAAATGTTGACACATATTTTTCTGCTTTTTCTGTCTTAGGATCAATATTCAAACTTTGATGGCTCTAGGTACCGTTGTGTTTTCACAATGCGAGAAACATACATACATGCATGGAGATTCTTCATGATTTAATTTATTTAAATATAATACAGGGCGATAGTATTTGGTGGCAAAAATTTGAAATGGGATACGCTGTTTATAGTGATGCAAAATGTCGTTTCGTGACTAATATCCCATTCGGGACTAATGTTCTTTTTGGGCTGAAAATGTACATTTTATTAACGGTTAATTAAAATCTGCTTGTTTAAAAAAATATCAGACCAACAGATATAGGTTTCACAGATGGCGAATGCCGTTATTATAAATTTTTTTATGAGAAAAATCGTGACCGGAAACTTGGCTCTTTTCCCACAGAGGAGATCAAACTGATAGCCTTCAAAACAACGCTTGAGTGCGTTTAATGATGAAAGGATGTCTTTTAATGCATTAGATGATCTTGCTAAACACTGGATTGTTTTTAAGGTGTTAGGGTCTTATTAATAATGTGGCTTTTGTATTTTTATTCAAACCTGTTTTTGAAATAAAATGCTTTAGATATCCATCCAATGTTAATAAAAATTTGTAAATCTTTTAAGCTAAATTTTGTAAATTTTCATAAAATAAAGTATTATCTGTAAGCAATGATGTAGTAATTCATTATAAATCTCACTAGTAATTGATCATTTCGAGTGAGAAATCCAGTTGTAATTTGAGAGATAAATGAATAATTTTAAATATAGTTGAAAATTTTAACTATAAATTATAGAATGTCAATACCTGTTAGAACAAACAATTTGTCCAGCTGCTAGAGGATAAATTAAGGGCTTTATGCAGTATGAATGATAGCATCTCTTAGAATTAACTACTTGCTGGACAATACAGATAAGTGATATCCTGGTAGTGTAATGAATGCAACGTAATGTGACGTTCCAAAATAAGAAGTTATGTTTCTTAAAAAAAGAAGCATTTGAAATGGATAATCTTTAAAAGCATGTGGCGAAAATCTAATGCAAATCCAAGTAAATAAGGAAATTGCAAATGTTTCGGTTTATAGAAATGAAATTTGATTATATATATACATAATAAAACATATATTTAATTTATATGTATGATATATATACAACATATAAAGTTCTGTGAAATAACAAAATAACTGGGGTGATATATTCTACTTACAAGAAGACCGAAATTTTAGGGACAAGACGTTCAACTTTGTCCTAAGAAATATGTTTGTCTGCGCTACCAAACTATTCTAAAATTCATTAATTTTGGGCATTCGTAAATTTTCGGTAATATTGTTGCGTGCGTACGGTTTCGTTATATATTGAATGCACAAGTCGTAAAAAGTTAACAAAAATTTATTCTTTCCACAAGAAATAAATTTAAATGCTCAAATATTTCTTCACAGATATTCGCACAATATCGCAATATCTCAAACGTTTAGCAAAAACTCAGTTCAAAACAGATAAAATAGTTCTATCTCACAGCGAAATCGCTACAATCAATACAGCATTAAGTAAACAAACAGCAGTTCGCTCTTTACAGCTACAAGTAATAACAGCAACAACAACAACTAAGATGTATGAGAATGGCGAGGAGAGGGGTTCGAAAACCAGGGTGCATGGGTCAAAGGACCCTACCCCTCATCGAATGCATAAGTATGATTCTAATAAATTGGCAAGTACAAAATAACTTAAAAATAAGTAATAATAGATTTTTTTTAAATATATAATTATATATATGAAAGGTACTAATTAAAGTAAGTAAAAACAAAAGGAATAACTAAGATGAGCTGTAATCGTAATCGGTTCTTTGATCTTACGGCTTATAGTTGCAAAAACAACTTTTACCGGTACTTTTGGTAATTTCTGCCCTTAGGCGATGATTATAAAAGCAAAGGCAATACTGCCGCGCCGAAATTGGCGAAGCTATACATGTACATGTAAGTACAGACATAGGAAAGCATGTAATGCATGACATAATGGTACTGGAAATCTGCTGATAAAGGTCATGTGATGGTGGTCACCACTAATTTACTGTCCATGCAGTTGACTGCTTCATATGTAAGTTTAACAAAGTCCTTTCCAAGCACAAAAATCTCTGTCTTTTGAGTCTTTACTGAATAAATTCAGCGTTATGATTATACACTATACACACTTTATGAAAAACACAAATTGCACTATTGGAAAACTTGAAATATAAACGTGAGCTTTGTGTGATCTGGTGCCGATCAAGTCCATATGAATACAAAGTCTCTTGATTTACACAAATATGAAAACACAGATAATACTGTTTACACAAATATGAAAACACAGATAATACTGTTTAAATTATAAACCTGAGCTTTGTCAGATCTGGTGCCGATCAAGTCCATTAATATTAAAGAACAAAGTCTCTTGGTTTAAGTATTTACCACTTGGAATTGTGGAATATCGAGCGCGGCCGTTTGGCAGCTATTTCTAAGGTCGGATCGTAGTTACTTAGTTCTCGAATATGATCATAGGATGAGCTGTTAATATTTTGGTAAAAGTTGTGACATGTTGAAAGAATTTGATCAGCTATTGGGTTGATCTTTAAATCTTTGTGTAGTTGAAGGTTTCGCACAAACCATGGGGAATCTGTAATTTCTCTCAAAGTTTTGTTTTGAAATACTTGCAGTTTTTTCCTGTACGTTTTGTAGACTGTAGCCCAAATTGGTATTGCGTATAGAAGGATTGGTCTAATTAGAACCAGATACAGTTTTCTTTTGAGTCTCAAGCTTAATTTTGATTTTCTGTTCATAAGGGGTTGAATCACAATTTTGGCGGCTATGGCTTTTTGCAAAGTATATATTATATGATCTTTAAAAAGTAACTGGGCATCAAAATAAACACCGAGATACTTGACCTTATTAACAATGGGTACTGGGTGATTGTTGATTTTGATGTTTATTTCTATGGGAGTGAATTTTCTGTGCCTTCTGAATATTAAAACTTGGCATTTGTTAGGGTTTACTTTAAGCTTCCAATTATTTAAATAGTGGATAATTTGGTTGACTGCAATGTCCAGCTTATCGACGGCGAGTTGCGGCTTTATGGATTTCGTCAAAATTGCAGTATCGTCCGCAAATTTTACAATTTTGGAATTTAATGGTGTAGGCATGTCATTAATAAAGACATTGAAAAGAAAGGGGCCAAGGACACTTCCTTGAGCCACTCCGCTTCTGATTCTTTTTCTTGCAGATAGTGAATCTTTAATTTTAACCTGGAATGTGCGGTTTTTTAAATAGCATTTAATCAATTTGATGAAGTTAACAGGCAGTCGAGCAAGGTGCAGCTTAAAGAGCAAGCCCTCATGCCACACCTTGTCGAATGCTTTTTCTAAATCTAGGAAGCAACTTGCTATGGTGTTCTTTTTTGAGAAAGCATCAGCAATATATTCTGTTACATTAAGCAGTTGTAGAACTGTGCTGTGGCCTTTACGGAAGCCGAATTGATCTTGACTAAGAATATTTTTATTTTCTAGATGCTCAACAAGCCTTTTCTGAAGAACTCTTTCGTATACTTTGGCTAAGCTTGGTAGTAAACTTAGCCTGTAGGAGTTGACATCCTTTGGATTTTTTCCCGGTTTTAGGAAAACTGTGATTATTGCGTGCTTCCACTGTCCTGGGAAATAATTTAGCCTTAAACAAGCATTAATTATGTTGGTAATCAGAACAATGTATGTCTTCGGAAGAACTTTGAGTGCTTTATTTGAGATTCCGTCAAATCCAGGGGCTTTACGAGCTTTTAATCGCTTGATAATGTTGTTTATTTCATTAGGTGAGGTGGGTTTGACATGTTCATGACCATTAATCGAGTTTAGATTTTTTACAAAATTTTCGACATCTTCATCTGTGTCCTGGTTACTAATATTAGGGGTGGTAAAGGTGTTTTCGAGGTGGGTAGCTATTTCTTCAGAGATTTCATTATTAGAATAGAGTAAGCCTCTAGTAGTTTGAATGGGACCTATGTTGTAATTATTGTTTCGGAGGCATTTAGCTAATTTCCATATATTTGTATGATCCTGGTCCATGTTATCCAGATACAGTTCCCATTGTTCGGATCTATATTCATTTAATAAGTTCTTCAGCTCTCTGACTTTCCTGTTTACTATTCTTTTAATTCTCGGGTCGCCCGTTCTTCTCCATAATTTTGCTATCCTATTTTTCTCTTTAATTTTATCAATCAGGTAATTTGGGAGTTTTGGCTTTTGAAAATCTTTAAAATGGGTGGATTTGTAGATGGCGTCGTTTATGCTGGCATTGATTTTGGTAATCTGCATTTCTATTTCATGAATATCGGAAAGAGCAGGGCGTGCTGGTAGTTTTTCTAGGTTTTTTGTGAATTCTTCCCAGTTAGTGATTTTCTTCATAGGAGATTTATTTTGAAAGCCATGATAAAGGAAAGATGAGCTGTTTCAACTCGGCTTTTATAAGCTTTTTAATTATCAGAAGAACAATCAAGATTTTTCTAGATTTTTCTGGATGGCAACAGTAATTACGAGATATTTATTTATTAAGCATTAAATGCAAGCACTCTTTTGTTTTTTTTTCCGACGTAGCTTTCTCTTCAAAAATCGTCTGCGTTGCACGGGGAAATAAAGAGGAATTTTAATTACAATTCTAAATAAATAGTCAAATAAATGTGAAATTCGTAACAATATGTTCTTGGCGTGTTGACGTGTAATAAAGAGATGAACAATGAAGTTTCTTTATTTTCAAACGCCGCGTTATTTTAATTAAATTACCTACATACATTAATACAGAAATATAAAGATATAATAGTGAAAATTGTAACATTTCATAAAGTCAAAACTTCTCAAATGAAAATTTTTCTTGATTATTTTTTAGGCTTTTGCAATGGAGGTGATATTTTCTTCAAGTTCAACTAACTAAATACAATGCAATCACTTGTTATTTTATCCTTACTTCTAATACTGCTTGCGCAAAAATACAAAGCGTTATAGGTGTCCACTGAAAACATCGAGGCAAATACATCGCGCACGAAAGCTTCGTTGAGAAAACAGCGCAAGGCGAAAAGTCTACATACAAAACATCGTGAGGGAAAAGGAAGCAAGGAGAAAACATCACAGTTCTAAAACATCATTGCACAAAACATTGTCATCGAAAAAAAAATAAAGCCGGTCAAAAACTTCGCAATTTAAAAACAGCGTCTTATAAATTACCATGCTGAAAAATAAAGCGTTTACAAGTCATCGCATGGCGATAACATTGTAGACATGCGTTTTCCTGCTTCAAAAATTCGCTTACTCGCAAATGGAATGAAGAATATTTTTATTGCTATAGTCCATATTTTTGAATTAAGTAATAACTTTTTGTCAAAAAAATAAAGAAATTTAAGCAATCAAAAACGGAAAATTAGTAGAAAACTAAATTATTAGAAATAGAATTTTAAACTTATATAATGAAATAATAAAGTTGATTAATTAAACAATATCTTTTACATAGTTTTCATGAAAAATGTAGCTTAAAAATTATTAGAAAAAGGAAGATGAGTAACTGTGTATGATTACCGCTATTAAAATTGTTTAATTAATTATCAAATTATAAAATTCTGTTGACTGCCATAAGTAGCATTAATTTTCTACTTATTTTCAATTTTTGAATGCTTAAGTTCCGTCTTTAACTTTTCAGAAAAAAATTAATAATTTAAAAATACAAAAGTAAAAATACTCCTGGTTTTTTCTTCTGTTCACAAGTCATGCGAATATTCATTTACAAAAAAAAATTACGTCTACGATATTATCGCTATGCGATGATTTGCAGGTGCTTTATTTTTTAGGACGATATGTTCGATGAGGATACTTTTAAATTGTGAAGTTTTTGAATCGCTTTATTTTTGACGACGTTGTTTTTGTACTACGATGTTTTGGAACTGCGATATTTTCTCCTTGCTTTCGTTTCTTCCACGATGTTTTGTATGACGGCCTTGTTTTCTCCGCGAGGCCTCCCTTCGCGATGATTTTGCTGCGAATTTTTTACCTGCAACGTATTATGATATAAAACTAGAAAGTACAGAGCAACTGATTCTTACCTAATAAAAACTTCAAGAAGCCTTGCTCAGCTGTTGCTTCTGGAAGAAAATTAAGGCTTGAATAAATTAGAAGAAAACTGGATCCGTTTTCAATTTTAGTCGATTAAACATGCTAAAATATTTATCATAATTGATCAGAAATCAACAACGCGAACAAACAAGCAACAAACATGCATTCTTCTTTATATATAGAGATTTTGTAAGACTTGGAAATTTTTGATCAACAATCTCTACGATTTAAAAGCGACCAGTAGCATCACTTTTCGAAACAAAGCATTTTTATCTCCAACGCGTGAGACTGTTGCCAATCAGAAAAATGAGTGCGAAAATTAGTGCTTCCAGAGATTTTAATTAATATCTCGGCTGATTAAAGTCGTACAAAGATGGGAACAGTTGAAATGGCTTCCCGCGAATATTTTTAATCGAAAATAATGCATTTAATGTTTGGCAATGCTATTTTTGTTTTCATTGTAAAACTTAGAAAATTTTTATTAACAAACTCTACGATTTGAAAGCCAGCAGTCGCAACACTACTCGAAATAAAGCAGATTTTTATCTCCAGTGTACGAGACTGTTGCCACTCGGAAAAATGAGGGCAAAAATTAGCGTTTTCAGAGTTTTAAATTAATATCTCTGATTTTAGCTATATTTTTTCTGAAAAAAGTGGGCGTACGCAGACGTTCTTCTTTATATATACAGATTACTCTTCTTTATATATATAGGTTACTCTTTATATATATAGATTACTCTTCTTTATATATGTAGATTACTGCTGAGCATGAAATTAAGTTAATTTTGAGTTTAGGTTAAAATAACACGCGGAACACGTATTAATTTAGAAGTCAATTAACAAAAACCAACTTTATTATTTGCAAATTTAACGCTGATCTTTGTTGTTTGACTTCGAAATTAAAACATTTTGAGATTGTTCGCTTTCGTTTTGCAGAAGCTGTAATTAAATTTTGGTTTCTAAGTTATAATTAATTATATTTACTACATTAAGTTATAGTTTAGTTTAAGAAGTTAGAATTACATTTTAGTTTATTTTCAGAATGTTTACTTACATTTTGTATTACGTTATATTTTATTGTCTAGAGCTAATGTTTTTTCGGCTAATAAAAGTTGTCCTATTATTTAATATTTTCAGAGTAGCTATTCTTCAAAATTAAATTAAGATTTCTTGCACTTAATATGTGCTCTAAGCAATGAAGTCTGGCCACATAATTAGCATAACGGGAATGGAATTGCAGGCTATAAGTTAAGAGAAGAAATATAAGAAAAACTAAATAAATTTAAAAGACATAAGAATATGCTTATAAAAGTTGTGTAATTAATGTTACCTTTCCATCAAGAGTATTATCGTTCAAGATGAGCCTACTTATAATTCATTACTTATACTGCGCGGTAAACATACAAGAAAATTCAGAAACAAGCAACAGACATCTCTGAACATTGCTTATTTTTCGCGGGACCAAAAGCTAATCAGTAATGTTCATTGTTGTTTGAACAAAAGAATTCAAATTCTTACCAAACCATTACTAAAACTATCAACAAAAACAGAATTTAGGTACTGGAATGGTAATTTAGAATTCAAAGATACGTTTGAATGCAATGCAAATTTCTATTGTTTCTTTTTTCTGCGTTTTAATATCTAATTATTTTTAAAATTATAAAGAACGTAATAAAGATAGGAAACAATTGTAAAAGTTATATCAAGATAACATAGAAATTACATTGGATGAAGAAAGGAAGCTGGACAAATGCTTGATATAATTTCCGTAATTCTAAATTTTTATTTGAAAATAAGATAGGATGTAAAACAATAAAAGCTAATCTAGGACAGCGAAAAACTTTTAGCATAAAAATAAATAAATAAACTTGCCGGAGGTAAATCAAATTATTAAATCCTATGTAATTCACACAGACTAAAACATAATGATATATTGTAATGATATCAATATATAGAACGATTTTATCATGCTATCCAAAAACTGCTATCATTTAAAGCCTAGATATCTAAAATTTAATGCAGTGGATTTCAGTATGCACCTAAGGTCTAAAATTCAAAGAAAAAATAAAAAAATGGTTGACGTTTAACTCAGCATGGGACATTTATGATTTAAATTTTATTAACACTTAGCTCTATATTCATTTTTTTAGCCCAAGAAGGCAAATTTCCAGAGCAGCTATTAATTTCGTTTTAGCATTACGCGTTCTCAACTACAAAACGGCGTTTTACTTTTCAGATTGTTGCCACCAAATATTAGAGCCCTGCATTATGTTTAAAGAAATTAAATGAAGAAGAATCTGCATGAATGTATGTATATTTCTCGCACTGTGAAAAAACAGTTATACCTAGAACCATCAAATTATGAATAACATAGGCCTCCACTTGAATATGGGCATCTGGAAGCCCAAATTTGGAATTGGTTTTATTACATATTTCATATTTTACAAAACTTTAACGAATTTTTGATTAACAAACTCAATGATTTCGAAGTGGGCAATGGCAACACTGTAAGAAAAAAAAAGACATTTTGATCTCCAGCGCGCGAGACTGTTTATCAGAAATTCTAAAGGTATGTTTATTTTAAATTATTTTGTGATGTTGCTATTGAATTGAATCGTAGGGTTTACGTGCGAAGAACATGATATTTAATAAATTTTTAAGTTTTAGGGAACCTCAAAACTATAGTTGAAAGAAATTAGTTCGGGAATTTAACGTTTGATTGATCCTTTTTTGTTTGTTTGATTCTTTCTGATTTTCGCTCTATTCTCGCTAAACTCCCTGCTTGGTTTACCCTCGCTAACCCTTCGTTTTGAACTGCTTTTCATCAAGGTTATTGTTAGCGAGCTGTGAATCATAAAAAAAGAAACTGTTTCAGTGAGCGAAAAGCTCTGATTCGATCCCATAAAAGAGTGAATTTGCTCAACTCTGTTCCATATGTAGCGAGACGTGTTTTTTTTTTCTCCTTCTCATTGGAATCAAAATATAAACTACCAGCATGCAGGTACAGGCAAAAGTATGGAGACATCAGCGATGTACCATGGGTCAGCTGGTATAATGCCTTCCCATACTAACTAACCTTTTAAAAAATTTGAAAGCTTTATAAGATTTTACAAAGGAAGGTTGTTGCCCAGACGGTATAGTGGTTAGGGGAGCCTACTGCGGTATCGAAGGGCCGTTTTCGAATCCCGAAGAAGACATGGATGTTTGTAAATGTATAATGTGATTTGCGGCATGGAGGCGCTCTAAATATATAGACAGCCGAAAGTCCTCTCGTGTGGTTTGGTGGAAAGGCAGAGGAGTGGGAGACCCTCGAACCACACCTTGGGGTGCTCTCGCTCAAAACTGTGCTGGTAGAAGTCCAACCTTCCTGAGGCTCTGACAACCATTCTTCCATTAAATTCATGGATAAGACACAACAACAAAGGATGAGGAAAAGAGGAACTGAAGCTTGCTAAAGGATCTGGTGTTATAGTACATTGTGCAATCCCACCGTACCCCCCCCGCCGCATCCAGTATTTATTAAAAACAATGGTTTAGGACATAAAGAGATTACAATTCCAAATTCGCAAATTAAAACGAATATCTGTTTTGGTGTAACAAAAATAACAGATAAACATAATAAGTAAAGATAAACATGATGGGATAACTATATTAAGTACTGTGAACAAAATGTTATAATGAACTGTAATAATAACACTAAACCATGTGTCCACAAGGCTATTACAGTTATAAAAGGTAACTACCAACTTAAAGAAACCTTTTTACGGGCCAATTTACATTTGGAAAATAAGTTTGAAATTGCGTATAATACGCGAATTTTCAATCAAATGGGCTCGCTATGGTTAACTCTCTTTTAGTTTATTTCTATATTATTTATAGTAATTCGTTTCGTAATATTAGAGTTTAAAAATTTCTTAAAAAGAAATAACATTTTCGTGTAATTTAAATTATTAGATAAGTGTTCAGATCTAAAAAAACACAAATTAGGCTTTAACCTAAGTGGCTCTGTCCACTGTAGCCGATTTCGTGCAGAAAATTCTTCCTAATAATGCTGTTTATATATAACAATCCTAGCGCCATTTTCTTTAAACTAAAATCGTTGTGGGAAAAACAGAAATGGACATTAAACCACTGACTCAGTCTCACTTATTTTCGGCATACATCACTGGTGTTTACGTTTCTTTGCCCTCTCTATGGTCACGAGGCAACAACCTCTTGGAATCAGCATACCCTTCATCCCGCATCATTCCCAAGCAAGTCTTTTTCGGAATGGTGGAGAAGAAGGGGGAGTTTGATGGCCCACTGCCCGACTAGGCGGTCAAAGAGTGCGATCAGTTGCACCTTGGGGCAAAGAAATTTTTTGCTTATTATTACCGTTTTTCCTCAAAGAGGAATAACCAACTTGCGCTGGCCGCCGCGACCGCTTTTCGAGGTTTCTTTGCAGTGTTTACGCAGCGAGGAGCAGATGCTTCTAAAGACAACCTACGCAATTCAAGTGTGGTTGGTGTCTAGACATTTATATCCTGAAAGTGTTTTTAAAGAAAGTATTCCGAGAGACTCTGTAATTTACTTATCACTGCATTTTTTAGCATTGCTGTGATGATGTTTTTTCGTAATGCCACAATAAAATAAAGCAACGTATCTTCAGCGTATTTTCTATAGATTAAATTATCACAATGAAAACGAACAGTGTCTTAATTTCGAGTAATTTGTTGGTAACATTAAGGTTTAGGAGAAAAACAGGCAAAAATATTTCCCCAAAACTCTTAAAACTTTTTTTTTTTTTTGCTATACAGTTAGTAACTGGAAAAGCAATATTTTCAGCAATGTTAAAAAAAAGTATCGTAAGAAAATTATACTTAAATTTTCATTTCTTTCCTCGCAATTAACAATAAAAGTACAATACTATAAGAATATAAAGGCTATTAAAAAGTTATTTTCGAGCTTCTATTGATTACACGGTAATTTCTAATAAATGTTGACATCGAAAACAGCCAGTGAAAACAAATATTTTGGAGATATATTTGTATATATTCGTCCATCCCCAGTTGCACGAATGAAATATCTAGTGTTGTCCCCACATGACTTCCTTCTACGGCCTATTAAATCGTACAAATTTTTTGCTGCATTTCATTTAAACTTATTTCTCCGAATTTCATTAGAGATCTATTTATCATTCAGTCACTTGAGTTCTTAATTTGCTGCAGAGCAAAAACACATAAAAGCTCAAAACATCTTTATTAAAAATTGTAAAATATAGAAAAATATAAAATAAACAACAAATACAGTTAAAAGAATATTAGAGTTAAAATTAGAGTTTCTGCTCAAAAGAGAGCAATTCGGCCAGTGGCAAGAAGATAGATTTTTCAGTGCACGAAACTGAATGTTTTCTTTTGGCCTCACTGGATAAAAAGGCACTGAAGTTGGTGCAGAAACTGACTTAATTCACTATTCTGACTAAAACGTTTCGAATGTAAACAAATTAGGAATTCGTCAGGCTTAGTATCGCTTAACAACTCTTAAATTGCTGAAAAGTTTACAACTATTGCATGCAGATTAACTAAAGGCTTAAAAAACTTAATCGGAAAATAAGAATAAAATACTGAGCTCACCGAATATATATATATGCGGCCGACTGCAACCAAAAAAGAGGTGCACAACTGCATGTTACAGCAATCCCATGTACAAAATTTCAACTTTCTGAGGCTATTCGTTTTTTGAGTTATGCGAGATACATATACAGGTACCTACGTACAGACATCACAAAAAATTCTTCTGAAGCCATTTTATATCCATTTCGCTATCCGTTTTTGGAAAAGGAGTCCTTTATTATGTCCGTACGGACAGATGTCACGCAACAACATCGTTCAAATGGATTCGAGAGCGGTCAAAATGGATATTTTGAGATATGATACTCGAAATTTTTCGCGATTGAACCTGAGTTACTAGTGTTCAGGCTGCTCTTCACCAATTCAAATGGAAAGAAAGACGCTAAATGTAAAATGTGGATAACGAAAACTGAATATAACTCCAATGATATTAAATAAAGTACGCTATTAATATACAATAAATATCTTTTTTCTATGCTTTAAAATGAACATTTTTTAAGAAAATAAATAAAAAGCTTAGTGCAAACATACTCCGGATGATATCTTCAGATTTTTTTTGTCTTGCAACTCACTTTAATAAATACTCATATTTAAATAAATGTGAATTTAGCATTACCCTTTTTTTAAGTTTTAAAATGCCTCGAGATTATTATTGTAGCCTATTGTTTTTCATTCTAAGTCTTTACCACCCTAATGAATTGATATCTGTTAATATATCATTACAATGAAGATACTTACTAATGAAAGCCATCATTGCTATATTCGAACCACCTGAAATCCGAGAATCAAAATCGAAGCTTAATTCATCGAAGCATGAAGTGTCGAAGTTAGTATCTCATTTGTCTGACAGAACAAGCTCACGAAATTCATCGTGGGAAGGAGTGAAAGACTGCACCTGTCGTTGGCAAGGGCCTTGAGCAAGCACCGTACAGGTGACGGTACGAATTTGCCCAATTTCAAAAATTCAAGTACCAAACTATTTCCTTCTGCTGGGCAAACGTATCAAATTTCAATAAAGTTTCCAGTATAAAAATAAGAAATCTCGTTTCTTTAGTCATTGTGAATTTGTAAAGTCATTATTTTGTTTTAGTCCAAAAGGACAATTGGCCCAGAAGGACTATTGATTTCGCTTTGGCATTTTGCGTTGGTTCACTATAAATGTCTGTTCACCTTTCAAATTGTTACCACCAAATATTAGAGCCCTGTATTATATTTAAAGAAATTAAATAATGAAGGATATGCATAAATGTATGTATGTTTCTCGCATCATGATAAAACAACGGTACGTAGAGCCAACCAATGTTGAATAGCGTACGTTTCCCCCGAATATGAGCATCTGGAAGCCCAAATTTGGAATTTGTTTTATCATCTATTTCTTATTTTCTGAAACTTTACTGGATTTTTGATTAACAAACTCAACGATTTCAAAATGAGCAATGGGAACACGGTACGGGGAAAAATATCTCCAGCGCGAGAGACTGCGCATCGGAAATTCTAAATATATACTAATATTAAAGTTATTTTGCGATACTGGTGTTGAACTAAGTTTTATGGTTTAAGTGCGAGCAATATGATATTTAATAAATAAAGGTAACTCCCGAAACGTTAAAAAACGCCCCTTTGGGCGTAATGTAAAATCTGAGAGCTTTCAGATTTATTTATTTATTTAACGTAACTGAAGTGGAAAGTGTGCATTGCGCTTGCGGAGACTTGAATCTTGGACCTTTCGAATACGCGTTGAGTCTTAAATAGGGCGAATGGGAATGAGGGAACCCAATCGCTAAATCTTGGTGATCACGAATTATTGTCCACTACTTTTCTGTTGGGCCCCACTGTAGAATCATTACAGTTTTTTTTCATGCAATTGACTCGAAAAATCTGCAATGCCCTCCTAGGGACTCGAGTCCTGGAACTCTCTACGCGTCGAGTACGCTTCCAAATAAACCACGAAACCAAGAGGAAAGGAGGGAGAAAAACATTATAAACTCCAAACTAATGTATATCTGCAGTATCAATAGACTTAGCTTATGTGGATATCAGACCCGCCCTCTTATATTGAATAATCGTTAGTGGATGCAGCGGGTTATTAAAAAGTCCCGCGTTCGATTTCGGATAAGCCCGCTGCTTATTTTTAACGATCCTGACTAACAGTCTCCTTTCTTCCCGACGTCTGCAGCCCGAATGTAGAGAGAACAGCATTAACTTAAGAACTGGTTAGTAATTTAAAACAAATTTTACACTTTATTAGATGTGTTTGTCACTGAACGTGTGATCTCATCACCGATGACAGCATTTCCTTTGTGATAAGTAGTTCATAAAGCAACATTAATGAAGTGCAAATTATCTCGCGTGAAGCGGAATGACCATAGACAGATAACGCCCGTTAAGGACCTATTTTCGTCTAACTCAATCGAACCATTATTGAACGCATTCTCCGCTTAGCGTGTGAACGTAGAATAATTTATTTTCCGGAAGTCATGAATGGAGTTCTGGAACACGTTTTCGTTCATTTCTCGAACACGTTTCGAACATCAAAATCGCATGGTGAATGTAAAACAAAGAAAGTGAGACACCCTCATTATGAGAAGATTAAAAGTCGCAGTTATAGGTGAGAACGCTCATGACTGCGTACCGGTGACAGAGAGATTAGCGTGCGTTGACTTAATTATCGGACTCGAGGCAATACGACGACTCCGTTTGACAAACACATTTTGTGCCATTATTCTAAATTACGATCTGCTACTACAGCTTGCATATAAAGATCTGATTTATGCGAGGTAACTTACTTCCTGATAAGAAAAGTTTAGGCTACAGATCTAAAAAGTGTGGACTTAAATTATATTCCCGTAGACGAAGCCTCCGGTACATGAACTCATTTTAGAATTTTCATCTTTTATACCAACATGAAAAATACTGAAGCAGAACTTTAATTTAGAACAGAATTTACGTCCATAAGAATTTCAAAGGAATATTCCAAAAGAAACAAATATATGCAGTTCAGAACGGGAAAGTGGTTAGTGACTCTGACTACCATACCGGAGATCCCGAGTTCGAATCCCGGAGAAGGCGCTGATGTAATTTGTACGCCCCTTCATAGGAGGCAACGGTGTCCCACCTATTAGGTGACCATGATAAAGGGACTATTTCTTCAGGCCTTACTAATGACCAACGCCTATAAACGGCAAAAGAACCCATCATTGGAGAAAAAAAAGAAAGCTACAAGCATTTCGGAGTAGAAAGTGTGAAAAATTGAGCAACGCTCTCTCCGGATCTCTCGACTGCCAACTAGAAGTGCTTCGAGTTACACAACGAAAGCACGTGGAAATGTGGAAGAAAAGAGATCACGACTGATGTGCAATGTATCGACCGAATATTGTGTATTTTTCTAAATTTCGGCTAAATGCTTTAAAATAAGACTTGTCCGAATAACTGAAGGAAATTTTCAAGTTTTTCAAAAAGTGTCATTGTTTTCAATATGGGAAGAAGATTCGGTATATAAATATTAGTATACCAAAATATTCAAAAATTACTATAGGAAAGTATAATAACAGCTTATATGTTTTATAAAAACTCAATTAAAAATTCCATTTAAATTAACGTCAATCAGTTTTCAACTAGTAAAAAATAAATTCTCCGAGCATAACTTTTTTTTATTTTCGCTTGACACCTTCCAAAAATTTTTATATGAAAAGAGCTTTTTCAGCGTAATTTTGTTCATTTCGTTTATATATTGATATTATACATACTTATGAATCTAGAGGTGACACTTTTATGAAATAAAATTACTTAAACCAGAATTTTTTAACCATTATAAAGAGCAGTGTACAAAAACATATTTTTCTCACAAAAGTCTATTTTCAGTTCCGATCAAAATTTAACTTTAAATTATAGAAAAAAGATTCTCAAAGAGATCATTTCCTAATATTGATAACATCCTTCACTCCTTAAATCTGGGGCCAGAAACGCCATAATGATCGTATAAAAATACGACACATTTTAATTTTTGTAATCAATAGGGTCACACTTATACTCGTAAAAATAATTTCCGTAATATGCGTAATTTCCGTAATCCTCTTGCTTCTTAATTTCCGTAATAGTTTATGCTAGTTAAAAACATGGAAGATTTCTTTTATTTTGTATTGTACATTTAATCTGAAAAACAGCATACGTATATAGAACGGGAACATACTATACAGTCGTTTAGAATTTTTCAGTGTCAGGAAACTGAAAAAATCTGCAATACCCTCGCTGGAACTCGAGCTCTGGACCTCTCGAATGCGGGTAGAGTAGGATTCCAGTTCAGTTACACTACAAAAAGCAAGCGTAAAGGAGGGAAATAATATCTTATATACTCTCCCTTTTAAAAAGAGACTGGGATAAGGGGACTCATTCGCCAAATCCTGGTGGTGATAATTATCGTCCACCACCTTTTACTTCGGACGCCACTTGGAGTCATTAGGATTTTTGAAGCAGAAGACGTGAAAAATGTGCAGTGCCCTCCTTAAGTCTCGAACCCAGCACCTCTCGAATACACGTCGAGTATGGTTCTAATTACACCACGAAGCCATGCCGGAAGGAGGGACAAAATATCTTATATACTTCCCTCCTTTTAAAGGGTGACTGGGAGTTAGAGGATTGAGTCGCCATATGCTGGTGATGATGAATTATCGTTCACTACCTTTTTTTAGCTCGGACCCACCTATAGAGTCTTTTGTAATTTTTACTCAAATTCCCGACGAGCGTAGTGCGAGTTTCTTAGGAAAACCGCACTGCCTTCGTCGAAATTCGCCTTTCAGACCTTTTGAATAGGCTTCGAGTGGGCTTCCAGTTATTCCAGGAAGGCATTCGAAAAGGAGGGGAAAAATGCCTTATAATATAACTGATAACGTAATTAAATATAAGAAATTACACCGGTTACCGTGAATCCCATCAATTACTTAAATATATAAAATTACACAAAGTTTTACAACTGAAAATATATAATTTATGCGTTGTTTTACGAACTTTCAGGTAATTTCTTTGTTACTAATCTTCTTTAATTTTTATCAATTCCATCTTTTCAAAGTTAGGTGTGCTCCAAAATATCTGTCAACTCTATTTAGATTTTCTTGAGAGAAGTGGTTTTCATTGGAAACACATTTGATATCTGTTGGGATTCATCTAGTGAAGCAAAGTTATCGGGTTTTATTGTAAAAAGGAATCCTGAAAAATCAGCTATGCTGCCGCTACAAATCTAATTCGCGATCCTCCACTGCTAGCTGGATCTGAAGATCATCATACCCCAAGGACATAAAGAGGAATACTTTTAATTTTTTTATACCCTCTCCAATTAACAGGCAACTGACGACAGGAGCAAGACACTGCCAAATCAAGGTGATAACGAGTGTATTTTAGCTTCGGTGTCACTGGCCATTAAACATTTCGTGAAAGGGTAATCTTGAAAAAATGTAATGGGTTTGATCAAGGATCAAAACTGAAATCTTCCTATTGCTATTTGGATATACTAGCGATTAACCGCAAGGACACATGGGAAGGAGTCCATTAATTCCTCATAGAGAAAACTAAAGCATACTAAGAAAGGTTTTTATGTGTTTCTCATTATAATATTCCTCCAGAGATTTAACGCATTGTTTTGGGAAATAGAATTTTTTTTTCATGCAGTACTTTTATCCAAAACTTAGATTATATTTGCAATTAATTAAATAGAGACTTTAAGGGCTTCGGAAGTAAAATCTAAGTGATCACCGAGCGATAAGCGATGATGATTATTTGAGTTTTTGCATGAAGTAACAGAATCCAATTTTCTAAATTTAGTTCTTTCTTGCAACATCTATCAACTTTAATTTTTACTTGCGTTCTTTTTTGCCATTCTTATTCAAATATTTCTAATTAAAACCCTCAAGTAGTATAATTCTGAATGAATTCGAATTTCTAATTAAACATTTCCAAACAAAACTTAAAAATTATATTTATTGGTGAAGAATGCATAGCTGTATCAATTAACAACTATTTTATATGTTACGAAATATTTTAAATCCAAAATATTCTCGCAGCGCATGTTGCATTTCATTGTAACCGATAGTCATATTTAATTTCGGAAAAAAAAATACGATTACTAAATTTTATTAAGCGGCGAATCCTGATCTACTGTTTATTGATATTAAGAAATGTTTAATGAATTAAAGTAAATGACTGCATTTAGAGTCAACATAAAAAATTTAATTACCTAGGGTAGCTCTGGAATCTCTTGACCAGCTTGTTAAGTTATGAAGCTCTAAATTTTTGAAGCAGGAGATGGGGAAAATGTGCAATGTCCTCGCCGGGACTTGAACCCGGACCTTGAGAATATGCGCCGTGTATGCTACCGTTACATCACGAAGGCATATTGGAAGGAAGGAGAAAATGCTTTATATATTCCCCTTTTAAAGGACAACTGGGGATTAGGGCACCCAATCGCCAAATCATAGTGGTGAGGAATTATCATCTATCATATTTTAGTTCGGGCGCCATGGTGGAGTCATTAGGTAATTTGATGCAGGAGATGTGGAAAATGGGTAATGCTCTTGCCGAGACTCGAACCTGGACCTTTCGAATACGCGCCGAGTGTGCTATCCTTATATCACGAAGGCATGCTGGAAGGTTTGTTTTGGCTTATGTGACTACGACAAACCCTCGAGGGCTATCTGCCTAAGTTGAGGGGTGACTTCGTGGAAGATTTTCTAAGAGAAACGGGCTCATATAAAACGCCCCTCCAGCTAGCCGTTCGAGGGATTCAAACCTCGGACCGAACTACCAGCATTCAGCGACTTTACCAATCGGCCGCTGGTAGGCAGAAGGTGGGAGAAAGTACTTTGTATGCATTTTGTGAATATTTTGATGTGATTGTACATGCCTGTTAAGTATACTTAGCTTGTATACGATAAGCATGGGGTTCTTTTTAATGCACATGTAGCTTGCCCCTTTTTTATTTCAAAAGTACTTAGATGTTGTATTGTTGTTGTTGTTGTGACTTCTCTGATCGCTGTCATCAATACAAGCCCACGAAGTTTATCGTGGCGCGGAGTACAAGGTTACGACTGTCGTTCGCAAGAGCCTTCGGCACCATTCGTATTGTCACCATAGTACAAATTTGCGTAGTTCCACCCCAGTTTTCAAAGAAACAGCGCTTCGGAGGATAGGCCCAAGATTCTCCCATCCCTTTACCCTTACCACCAAACCAAACGAAAGGACTTACTGAAATAACCATAACCGGCTCGCCATATATTTAGAATGCCCTCATGCCGCAAAGACAGACTATGTACTTTACAAACATCCATGCGTTCTCCGGGATTCGAATCCAGGCCCTTCGGTACGGTAGTCAAAGTCACTAACTGCTCTCCCATCTGGAGGGCATATTTAAATGTGACTATACATTTTTTTTTCTTTTGGGGCAAGTGAGATTTGAAACTTTTGTGTACAATGACCAATTAAAATGAAGCATTTGAACATATTAGTCTAAGAAAGACATAAATAAGCCTCACGGCAGCAAAATTATAATGAAATAATGCGCTTTTCTTTTCATTTATCGAGTAAAGTATTTGCAACATTAATGTATTTTTAATGCTCTTTCAAGATCTAGTGTTTTAAAAATGGGTAGGTTTCTCCAAAATAGGAATTTTACTTTTATGAGCTGTCTACGTCGACAAAATTTGAAGACCACACTTCTTGATAATTTTCGGAAATAAATTGCATTTCCCTAATTTGGCAGGAATTAAACTTCCAGTTTCTTTCTTTTTTCTTTTAGTGAGATGTGACGTCACTGTCAATCAGGATGTCTGAATATGCACGACATCAAGTACTCTGGATATAAACAGTTTTGAAATAGAAATAAATAAATATTGACCAGAAATCTTCTGCCATAAAAATTTCAAAATATATATAATTATTTTTTTCTTTAGGGTTTGTTATACCTAAACCAGCGCAGTCAATGATTTTCCTTATTCTATTCCGAGAAATGTTCACTTTTGATCCTGGCAGTTCCTTTCTTCGAGAAACATTTTTTGTCCTTTTACGCGGAAAATGTCACCACTTTTCTTCATGGCTCTCTTTTTTTTAGGATTCGATATGTCCTTTCGATTTTCCGATCGTAAAATTGTCCTCCAAGATGTAATTCGTGGCCATAAACGTCTCGTCGAAGGCTAAAAAACAGATTGAAGGATAAGACTCGGACAAACGGAGCAATACGCGCATGAGCGACCCCATTTATCATCAACTAAAGCAAAGCTGCCATATCTGGCAAATAATTGCCTCATTTTTCCTTCGCCATGTACTTATTCTCGCTTCAGAAGATTAATTGTGGATGCTTTAAAAAAAAGTGAGTGGGGGGAGGAAGTAGCGTAAAAAGGAATACGGAGCTAGTAGTTATACACAGTTGTTCCTACAATGTGTTTTTGCCCTTCTTTCTGGCTTCTCACTTTCTTTGAAACTGAAAATCTCGATTATTTCTGGAAAACTAAACGTAGTTTCGTTGTTTTACAACAAGCATCTTGTAATTAAACTGAAGAATGAAAATAATGACTTGAAAAATATATTATCTTTTGTATAAAGTAACTTAATTATTTCACTGAGGATTCGGGCATAATAATTCCAGTACTTTTATTCGCATTTAAATAACGGAATGTGTTTAAAAATATTTCAAAAATTTTATTTCCTCTCTACATAGCGATAATTTATTAACGGATTGTGATTATATATCCGTATTACCCATAAATATGACTGTAATAAATATTATGTAGAGGATGAAATAAACTATTGAATAAATCCGAATATTAGTAAAATGGATTTAAATTTAAATGCAGAACTGCGGATTTCAGAAGTAAAGGATTCTTTTAATCAGATGCTTATTCAAATCACACAAATTAAAGCGTACTTTTTAAATACTAATAGAAAATTTTATACAAAATTTCTATACAACTCAGATATTTGCTTGTATATATACTTATATTAAACATACATCTACTTTTGTCAACAGTGAAATTTTTTTGCTAAATTTCCTTTAAGAAATTAAACTGTACACGGGATGTGAAACTATAAATAGTTGCCTGTTAGTTTCACAAGTAGCTTTCCTTTGCTTAAAATGATGACAGAAGTAATAGTTATTTATTCATTAAGATCCATTAAACAACTATTAAGACTGACTGAAGTAAACAATTAGTTGTTCAAGATCAACTAAAATGCTGATAGTATATCAAGTTAATTGCTTTTTAGCTCTAAAAAATAAAAACGCTAGATTTCAAAAACACAGTCCATGAACACTATCTTCTTCGACGTATGAAATAAAGTTCAATAACAGACTGATTTAAAGCACCGTCAAAAATAATACACTATATCTTCTGAGGTATTATAGTATATTATCATTTAATATGTAATCATAATCATTCGATATGTGTATATTTACATAGTCATAATAACAATATTCGTATTGCATACACACATAGACACACACACACACATGCATATATTAAGATAAAAAATATGTAAATCAGCTTTATAGTTTAATTTAACAATAGCCTCTTAAGTTCTCATTTTTAATTTGAGTATTTCCTCTCTGTATTTTAAAAATCGTAATAACTTTTCTGGACTGGCCATTTCCAGATTAATTTATGGCACATGGCTTGGGTAACGCTGATGACATAGCTAATTTTAAACTTGAACTCAAAATTTTTAGAACTGAAACCTTTCTAGTCTAAAAACCTTCTCTTGATGAATTTCCATTTTGGATAACTGTGCACGTTAACTTCTACCTCTGTTGCCGCTTGGATTCTGTTTCACTATTTTCTCTTTCTATGGCACAGATATCAAAATTGTAAATACTCTGGAAATGGGCATGATTAGAGTGGCAAGTGTGTTCTGGTCACAAATGTCAATTGAAATAAAAATGAATATTTAATATTAATCGGCTGCCAAGATTCTTAATCATAACTGATTCAGCACCTTAGCATTCTCCGCAAACAGAATTCTTCCTCTTCAATCTGGATCTATGTTCTGTGCCATGAGGATAAGAATAAAAGGAGGGGCCAACCCGCATTATAAGTGAAGCACTACTCCCAGGCTCTGGTCTCCAGATGGGGTGGTTTTTGTATACATCCAGAGCTTCCCTGATAGTGCTTTGATATTATTCCCAACTCAAGACAGTTCCATACAAATCGAAAAACGGAGCACTTCCGCATAAAAGGAACATTCATTGTTGGATGGATAATAGAAATTTGTTGACATTTACGCAAAACTCACATCTTAGTTATTTTTCGATAACTTGCAACAGCGATTTTGCAGGACTTTTAAAATTGTATCATTCTATACCCTTGATAGAGTATTCGCTACTTTTATTTTATGTTCCAAACACCAAAATGTTTTAAATAAAATACATATTTTGTCATCCACATATTATAATTTTATTTTTATATAACTGAAAAATAATTACTTTAGGTTTACACTTTTGGGTTAACTCAAAAATGAAAAAAATGAAGTCCTGTCTCTCTTTTTTAAAATTTTATTTAGCAGCATGTTTAATTGATGACTAAGTGTAATACAAAATTATGAATGAAAAATCTTTTTTATTCAATGTATATACTTGAGTAGTGGTCTGCTATTTATGAAAGAGTTTCAGGACATGAGAAAAGAATCATCAATGTTAAGAATCGGTGTATCAGTATAACTTCCTTCCCCCATGTTCTATGCAATGTAAATGCTGTGCCATCAGTATTTTCTGCGTTTTTACGTCTCAGTGTTTCTACATTTAGGTTGGTCAAAAACACAAAAATTTCTAAATCAGGTACGTTTCAGTGAATTCACCAATTACAGTAAGAGGAATATTCACAGAATTTGCAGGGATTTTATTTTAAAGGAATTTTACTGTGCAACCTTTTGGTTTCATTTATATCCAATCAGTATCCTTGTATTTTGAAATCTGAATTTATAGCTCTGCTTCACTGTTGAAAGTCAACGTCTACTTTGACATGTCAATAAAACAACATTACTAACTCGAAGAGCGATTAGGATTCGAGTTTACGACATTCATGAAGGTTCAAGCTTAATCGCACTTCTTTTTCTTATCTAATAATTCTTACTTTCAGCTTTAGAAAAGAATCGAATATCTAGTCTTCAGATTTAGCTCAAGTAGACATCTTCATTCCTGACCAGAAGTCGCCGCACTAGTGGTCAAGCAGTTAAAGACCGTTGAATACAGATAGTTTGCCCTGGGTTTGAACACAGATAAACAAGTGCATGGGTTGTTTACATTGTTTTTCCCGTATGTAACAGGAATACCAGTCAGTTTCCCTTAGAAAAATTTTCACGAAGGCATCGATTTTCTTAGGAAGATAACCCTCGTGTGTCTTGCCCTATTCAAACAACTAATTATGAACATGCATGCATATATAGGCATTACAAACAGAAATGTTTTGGGGTTTCTTATCATATCTTAATTTGTTTTTAGATAGTGCTTTAATAACGGTTATCATATTAAATTTTTATGAGATAAAATATGTTCTGTTACAGATGAAATGCCATCTAACGAACGATAAAAATTTACACAAATATATCCTTTAAACTCCTTTGTAAGACTTTGCATATTAAATTAACAGAAATAATTTTCCCCATATTTACTGAATTCTGGATCAAGATCCGTAGTTTTTTTTTTTTTTTTTTTTTTTTTTTTTTTTTTTTTTTTTTTTTTTTTTTTGAAGCAGGAGAAAGGAAAAGTGTGCAATGCTCCCGCCGGGACGCAACCCTGCAGCTCTCGAATACGTGTCGAGTATGCTTCCAATTACACCACGAAGGCACGCGGAAAAAAGGGAGAAATTACCTTACATGCTCCCCCTTTTAAAGGGTGACTGGGGATTAGGGAACCCAGTCGCCAAATCCTGGTGGTGACAAATTATCGTCCATCACCTTTTAGTTCGGGCGCCACTTGTAGAGTCACTAGGTGTTTTTGAAGCAGAAGTGAAGAATGTGACATGCTCCCGCCGAGACTCAAACCTTGGACCTCTCGAATACCTGTCGATTATGCTTCCAATTACACCACGAAGGCATGCGGAAAGGAGGGAGAAAATACCTTATAAGATCTACGATCTACTTAAGAGAAGTAAGACCAAACTAATCTTCCAAAAATTAACTTTTCAATTATCATTCTAAAAAATGAAGCGAGCACTGATGATTTCTAAAATATATAATACGTTTAGAATTAAAGTATTAATATTACGCTAACAAATAAGGTAATAATAACAAATAATCGCTAATGAATTAAGGTAAAATATTAAAATAAGGGAACTAAGTCTCTTCTTAAAAAATAATTTCCAAAAGGTTTCTATTAATAAACTTCTAAATGGGACTTAACAATACTTTTCTAAATTATTATTTGATATCTCAGTTCAAAAAAGCATTTATTTGAGTATATCCGTAGCTGACCGATTTTTTTAAAAAATAGGCTTGTCAGTGTAAAAGCTCTGAAAACATGGAAAATAAAAGTAATATGCTTAATATTATTTCATGTTTTAATAGTAATAGGTGCTGAAAATTAATTATAATTTAAATGCTGAAAATTCAGCGATTAATACAGACATAGAAAAATACGAGTTAGGGCTTCGAAAAACTGACGAAATCTTTTCTTAAAGACTGAAACAGGCGGCTTCAAGAGAGAAAACAAGAGGAAATGTCAATCTGCAGAGCATTCGTCCCAGCATGAATACAGCTCAAGGAAGTTAAAAACATTATAAAAATTTGTTTAGTTTATTACTTTTTTCTGAAAATGAATTTTAATATATTTAAATAAATATATTTTTATAAATATCTAACC
>KK114501.1:569322-621133 GCA_000611955.2 Stegodyphus mimosarum | reverse complement strand
AACCTTTATTTTTTTTATTGGAAATTTTTTTCAGATTTTATGCTATATATGTCAGAATAAAAACAAATCTCTGAACTTATTTATTATTAAGTTACTTATTATTAAATTAAATTTCTAAATTTATTTTTAATGTAAATTTAAGGTGATTTTATGAAGGAGAAAAAAATATCTGAAAAATTGCAGACTTTATATTACGCCCAAAGAGGCGTTTTTAACTTTCTGTGTGTTACCTTTATTGATTAAATATCATGTTCTTCGCACTTAAACCATAAAATTCAGTCCAAGAGCAATATCGCAAATTATTTAAAACAGAATTTCCGATACACAGTCTCGCGCGCTGGAGATGAAAACGTTTTTTTTTCTTCCGTACAGTGTTGCCATTGCTCGCTTTGAAATCGTTGAATTTCTTAATCAAAAACTCATAAATGCTTTACAAAATATGAAATAGGCAGTAAAACAAACTCCAAATCTGGGCTTCTAGATGCCCATATTCGGGTGGAGACGTATGTTATTCAAACTTGGATGGTTCTAGGTACCGTTGTTTTATCACAATGCGAGAAACATGTATACATTTATGCAGATTCTTCATTATTTAATTTCTTTAAATATAATACAGGGCGATAATATTTGGTGACAACATTTTCAAAAGTGATTCGCCGTTTATAGTGAATTGATGCAAAATGCCAAAACAAAATTAATAACCCCTCTGAGCGAACGCTCATTTGGGCTAAAAATTATGTGTAGCTGTGTATGGTCATGTATCTGAGATTTATCGTTTCAAAAGCCTATTAAGATTCCTTCCCGGAAACAATAGAATCTCGGAAATAAGAATAAAAATTACATTTTATTTTCACATGGTAATAATAATGGAAAGTTTTGACAAATAAAATATTTTAATTATGCAGTAAGATTTACTAGAAAAATAAACAGTTTTTTTAACGAAAATTTTCATGTTTTAACATGTGAAACTGTCTTACTTCCTTTAAAATAATCAGTTATCAACAGGAAAATTCCAACATGCGGGTTAGAAATGTGCGTTCATTCAATGGAATAGTAGTTCATTAACCGAGTTTAATTTATCTAACATTATTAGGACATATTTCAAAAGTCACACTTATTGCTTTTGAAGTCCTCAAAAATGTTAAAGATTTTTCACGAATGCATATTTTAAAAATATTATAAAAGTTTTCCACATAACGATCTCAGAAAAGAAACTTATTTTAAGATGATATATTTTCTTCCTCCTTCCAGCCGCGAAAAAGAAGTTGGCGACTTTTTCCCTTCATTGGCGATCGCCACCAGTCAGCATCAGAGCAACCTCAAGCTGAAAGGTGTGGAATGAGCGCATCAGAAACTCGTATTCCAGCCGAGAGCAGCATCGCGATCTATCGTCGAAATCTCTCTCTCTGTCTTCATACATTTAATAGCATTTGCAGCACGTGGATTTTGTCAGCTTCATTTTCTGCTGTGCACTTCGGTCTTTATTGCGTTGTTTTCCTCTTCACAATTCTGCATTTCGTGTGATTAGCATCTCAAAACCTGTCGCACGCATGAGAGAAATCTTTTCCTCTTCTGTATTAAAAACCATTATCTGTTATCAAGCGGACGATCCGCCGAGATCATGAGAGTTTGTGATTTTTTGCTAGAAGTATCATTGCTCAGCGATTATTGTCAGGGTATCAAAGGACTCAAAGTATCGTAATTGACAGTTTTTTAAATATACAAGTGAAAATATCAGTTCAGTTTCAAGATGGTAAAATCGCAGCCTGAAAAAGTCTTCCTCCTCACTAATGTCATATCGAATGAAGTCAACACCAAGAAAAGTGCATCGGTAGAGCTACAGTCGGATGCACCACCTCAGGTCCCGCCGAGAATGAAAAAGAAGGGTCCTGCGTTACCTGAGAAACCCCCTCATATGAGAGCGAAGCCAATCAACAATCCCTCTAGTCAACCTCCGAGGGAGCCACTCAGGCCAAGAGCTCTGCCTCTTTCAAATTTCGACAAACAACCTGCAACGCAAAGAGAAGTCTTAGTTGCTGCCAGCAAAGCTGTCAGAGAAAAACCCGTTGAAAAACGACAAAGAGAGCCAGCCAAGCTGCTTATGCCTACAACGGGAGGTTCAAATAAGAAAGACATAGCCGTCATCCCTTTGAAGTCCTCAGCTAATGGGGAAGATTGTTTTCCTATCAAACAATTAGACCCGCGGTTTGAAGCAAAAAACTTGAGTACTCGGAAGTCGAGGCCCCCACAACCAATCTTGCTCATTCCTCGGAGCTTGATGTCGTGGGGCTCGGCACCCGTCTCCTACGCCCTCTGGATGCAGAGGGACGTCGGCCCACCTAAGGGTGCGCCCCGCCGGGAGCCGGCCAAAAATCAACTTAAGGACAAGCTCGAGTCCTCGGCCACCTCGGTCCGCACGAGGTCCGGTAGTGTCACGAGGTCCGGCTCTCTAACCAGTCAGGGTTCCAGCAGCTCCGAAAGTGGTAATGAAACTTTTCCAAAGTCTGTGCTCAAGAAGCAAAAAAGAAACACCATGGCCAGCAATAATTCCAAGGGTGGAAGCAATCGCAAGATAGAGCAGAAAAAAAATGTGACATTTAACGCTTTTGCCACGGTGCAGTTGATGGAAGAGTGATCAGTTGCCATTCAGTGTTTTATTGTACAGTTAATATTGTTCTCCTTCTCTGTTGTGTGTCTTGTAAAGTTCACCAGCGAGTTCCTTATCGTTTTTTTTCAAGAGAGCTTTGAGTGTTCAGTAGTAGTTCGAACTTTGTTTCAGCATAGCAGTCGCATCCATTAGTGTAAATATGACTTATATACACTTCCAGAAAAAGACTGGAATTTGGATCACCTGCAATTGTAATTTTAAATGTAATGAAAATTTCCTCTGTTGTCAGCAAAATTTTTAAAGGATTAAAGGAATATACTAGTAGCACTTGTTTATGGTTTGTATCCAATATTTTATTGATTTTAAGTTAAAATTAATGAAAATTTGAATGAATAAATAGGATACTAATTTTAAAGGTTTAAACTTTTTTATAACATGTCTTTTTATATAAACAATAGAAATTGTTTAAATTTGTGCTGCCCAAAATGAATATTTTCTTTTAATTTCGCTTGAAAATTTTGACAAAATTCAATTAACAAAGTGAACTTTCGTTTACGCATTTTGTCTTTGCATTGTGTAAAAAAGTCTGTTTTGAGCATACGCAAAAGAAATTCGTTTTTGATTAATAAGACAACATTAGAAAAGTAAATAGAAAAGTAAAAGTAAATTCCATCGGAGCTTAATTAAATATCCTTTCCTTCGGAATATCCATCATTAGCACATTTCTAATAGTACTTATTAAATATTATTGTAATCTTAGCTGTAATTTTGATGATGTAATTATTTTCTAATATGGTCAATGAATTTAACCAAAAAAGTGCTTAAATTTATGTTTTTCGTTCAAATGTGCAAATTACTGATTTTCGTAAGAGAATAATACTTGGATATATATTAAACTTATAAAGAATAATAATATATAATTATAATTTAGCGTAACGTGCTTGAAGCTCAAAATTCCGCAAAATACTATTTAATAATTAATTATTAATATTTATTTTAAAACATACCTTGATAACAGAAATAGTTTAAGAAATATGGTGCCAATATATTATTATCAAATTTTTATTTCAAATGTAATAAATAATCTTATGACAAACACTACAGAAGAATTAAAATTCTATGATATAATATGTTTCATATACTGGAAGGCTTAGTCATGAATAATTGGTTTTATGTTTTTAAAAAGATCGATGTCAATGTTTTTAATGCAGCTGCTTTTTAAAGATATTATAGTTAAATATGAGTAATAAACAGATATTGCACACATACGGATTTATTTTTGCATATATTTGCTCAAATATTAAATATTTAACGCATAGTAATTCTGAACATACAGTTTCATATATTAAAAGGAAATATACAAGTTAATTATATTTATTTTGGTAGAATTTCTACGCTTTATTTGCCATCAAATCCATTTAGTTAAACGGAAATTTTAATGCAGTGTGTTTTCAGTATTAATTTAATAGATTATACAAAGGTGGAGGTAAAGATACGGAAACGAAAAACATTTAAGCAGGTAAGTCGTTTTCTCTGGCTATCATACGAATATTTTAATCGGACTCAAAAAATGTTTTAGGATTGAACAATATTTGAATTTAAAATGAATATCTTTAATGACATCGTGCACCATAAGATGCAGAAATTAGTCTGTGTTGAGATAATCTGTAACATTTCGAGTAAAAGTAAATTTGATATAATCTCCATGAACCATTTAGTATAAGATGTAATGAAAATCTTCTACTAGAGGTATTTACAGTGAATTTTTTATTATTATTATTTATAAATCTGAAAAAAAGGTTATTAATCATGATGAAACTGAATGAATTACTTTAGATCTGAATATAATATACATGAAAGAATGCGTTTTATGATAACACTCTACTTAGATCATTTTTTGATTAAATTTTTCCAAATTAGAAAGAAAATATATTTCTTATTATTCTGCATATACGTAGCAACTTAATAATAACAACTGTAATTACGATTTAAATCATATATTCTTAAATTTCCTATGGCAAGCCGAAGTATCTGGTATTAAATGTCATAATATAAACCTTTCTAACTGACGTACACTACTGTCAGGTTTTGTTTTGAATTTGCATTTTCTAAAACTAACGTACAAAATTTGAACTATCTGCTGCAACTTTACTTATTTTAATTAATTGTGTGATGCTTTATGGGCAAAATTTGTGGCATCAGTAAATTTGTGGCATCATTATTTTTCATTAAAAATGCGAGGGTATTATGCATATAATTTCCTCATGTATTAACAATGCTTTATTTACATATTGAAACAGTATATATTTATTTTTATTCTTTTTTATTTTCAAAATGTTGTATCCTTCTTCGAAAGACACTGAAATAATTACTAAATTATAAATGAGCTCTCAGTAATAAATGAATTTTCATCTTTGAATAACTTCAGTCAATTATTTTTTTAATAAATAATCTTAGTAATTCCTTAAATTTTCTACTTTATCATAGTAATTATGTAATAGCAATTAATGTGTTCTTTTCTTTTTCTAATTAATTTTGATAAAATAATCTACTGTATATATTCATGCACAGTACTTTTTTTTTTGCTTTCTTGTGGTTTTCAAATATAGTCTCCTTTTACACGTACTTTTGTCTCTAAAATAATTAACTGATTTCCCAGACAAAAGTGCGTTTAAAGACAAAACAAATTTAAACAATTATTTAATACTTATTTAATCGAGCATTTAAATTTTTAAGTTGATGATCTTTCTTTCTGTTAATGTTATGTTTGCATATGCGCATATTCAAAAGATGTAGAGCTTAGAAAGAAATATCTCGATGGCCAGGGTGGGTATGTGCGCTGATAGTTATAACGAACTATGAACTGTTTGAGGAGATTTATTATACTGGTATTTCAACCGTGGAAATCGTTTTAGTTTAATATTGCAAAAATCACGTATTTGCTTGTTTAATTTTTCTGGAAACGATACTCGAAATTACTCGGTACTCAGAACTCGAAAATTTTCTACTGTCACGGTTAATGAATTAAAGCAGAACGCATTTTAAAGCTTTCTGAATAAAAATTATTTTTAAATATCTGAAATTCGAAATTACAGAAGGCTGAATATATTCCACATTAAGCTGAATAATTGCATATTAAAATAATGTATATATTGTTCATCAAATAACTCTGAATCAAACAAGATAAAACGACTTAAGTTTTGTGTTTTAATTGTCTTCGAATTTCTGCACAAATATTACAATATATTTCAATATCAAGCGGCTGTCTTTGCTTTAATTAGAAGCTAATAGCAATCTAAAAGTTAACCTAACGTTTAATTAAAAAATTTAATTCTAAGGCTATTCCTTCTGCAGTATTATTCCAGTTAAATTAATTCATACGATGCGCAAAGGCTGAGAAATACCATATAATAATAGTGGTTATTATGCATTGTTTCCTAATAGTATCAGCGAAGAATATGCCACTTGTTCCTCTAAAGGATTTTTGGAAGCTGGATAAATTATCCACAGCGAATCAATAATGCATTTTCAAAGAATTTTTATTATTGAACGGAAGACATAGGGAACTCAGCACTGGCCAAGCAGATATGACCGTTAAACACTGGTAATGTGACCCAGTTTCAGAGTTTTACAAGCTTGTTTGATACATGGTAGTTTTTCTGTCTTCCCCCCTGTGTAATGTGAATACGAGTAGGTGTCTCTAAAAAAATCCCTTAAAATCTTCCCTTAGGCAAGTAGCTTTAGCGAACTATACTAATCTTTATAATCTAGTAAATCGTTAGAAGATCTGACTTCGATCATTAGACTAAGGCGAAGGTCTTCACAATATAATTTACAGAAATGAAATGTCTTGCAAAATTTTAGCAATCAAATAATACCTATTTCAAATAAACAATATGAAATTTTAATAATAATTAATTTTTTAATACAACTCAAGGAAATGTAATAACAGCTCTTTGTGGAAATTAAAAAGTAATTGAAGCGTTGTCTTAAAACGTCTTACAAAGAAGATTAAGTAAAACATTTTAAAGAAAATCTAGTTCTGAAAGTCATAATAATCTACGAAATTGCGTATAATGATATCTTTACGTAACAAAAATATTTTTCAGTGTAAATATCTTTAACCCCATTTGCATAATCGAAACTCCGGAAATTCGTCCTGCTAATGAATACTCTTACTTTTAGTTGGCTGTCCAGATAGAAAGGTGTTAGTGACACTGACGGTCGAATAGAAAGACCTGGGTTCGATTCCCGGAGAAGTCATAGATGTAATATGTCATTCATAGCAGGCAACGTTGGCCACCCAATAGGTTCCTCCATGATAAAGAGACCAGTGTTTCCAGCCTTAGTAATGACCAATGCCTAAAACGGCTAGAGCTTGCCATTAGGGAAAAAAAAACTGAAAGCTTTCAGATTTTACATTACGCCCAAAGGGAATTTTTTTAAGGTTTAGCGCATTACCTTTATTTATTAAGTAGCATGTTCTTCGTACTTAAACCATAAAATTCAATTCAACAGCAATACCGCAAAATAATCTTAAAATGAGCATAGCTTTAGAATTTCCAATACACAGTCTCGCGTGCTGGAGATAATTTTTTTTGGGGGGGGCAGTGTTGGTATTGATCGCTTTGAAATTGTTGAGTTTGTTTATCAAGAATTCGTTAAAACCTTACAAAATATGAAATCGATAATAAAACAAATTCCAAATTTCAAATTAGAACTTCCAGATTCCCATATTTGGTAGAAAATTACGTTATTCAAAATTGGATGGCTCTAGGTACCTTTGTTTTATCACATTGCGAGAAATATGCATACATTTTTGTAGATTCTTCATTATTTAATATCTTTAAATATAACACAGGGCGACAATATTTGGTGGCAACAATTTCAAAAGTGATACGCCGTTTATAGTAATTCAAAGCAAAACACCAAAAACGAAATTAATAGCCCTTAGGTTAATAGCTTATTAATAGCTCTTTGGGTTAAAAACGTTTAGTTGGATGGATATAACAGGTCTAGAATTCTCCTTATTTAACCATACAATTAGTGTAATTGTCGGTTGTATAATAGTAAATAAATAAGTAAATAAATAAAGAAATAAAATGACCTTAGTACAATGACCTCCGAGAATCGACTACGCAAAATGAGGAATATTGGAAGAATAAAAATGTGCATGAATCATGCACATTTTCATGCAGTTTATCCTATTCATGCATTTTCGTGCATGAATCATGAAATGGTGGTATCATTCATAGACATTTTTATAAACATAATTTGTAATTTGTTTTGCCTCATGATTTGTAGTGTATAAACATTTGTACAGATGCACCATAATCGTGAAAAATATATGTATTGAATTAGAATAATAGTGTTTCCACCTTGCCTTTTCTCTCCTTGTTCTTGACTAGTATATACGTCTGTAAAGATACCAGGTGCACCTAGCACACCATATGCCAAAAGATTTATTTTATGTTTGTGGTGTAGAGCGATTAGGTTTGTTTTTTTTTTAAAGCAGGGGACGTGAAAAACGTGCAGTGCCCTCGCCAGGAATCGAAACCTGGACCTCTCGAATACGCGTCTAGTGAGCTTCCAATTACAGGACTTAGGCAGGCGGAAAGGTGGGAGAAATTACTTTATATACTCTCCCCTTTTACAGGGCGACTGGGGCTGAATTATCCATAGCCATAAAAAGGAGATAAGGGGACCTAATCATCAAATTCTGGTGGTGTCAAATTATCGGCCATCATCTTTAGGTTCATTATCGTCTATCATCTTTTGGTTCGGGAGCCACTTGTAGAGTTATTAGGTTTTTTTTTTTTGCGCAGGTGACTTGAAAAATGTGCAGTGCCCTTGCCTGGACTCGAACTGTGGACCTTTCGAATGCGCGTCGAGTATGCTTCCAATTATACCATGAAGGCATGCTTAAAGGAGGAAGAAACTAACTTATAATGGTAGATGCGCGAAGTTTAACCGCCTAAAGGAGGATGGCGTCAAAAGGATTTTCTGGAGAAGATCTCCTTATCAATTCTATTCAAATTAGACATAAGAAAAACCACGAAACCAAGATGCAGCCAAATCTTCTCTGGGAACTGAACCTCGGTCGAAATACTGTAGTGTTCAATCGTCTTATTCATTCGGTCATTGAACAGCACCTAGAAATGAAGAAAGAAACGCTTAAATATTTTTTTAATATTTATCTTTATGATTTTTAAAAAATCTTTTTGTGACAAACTTTCTTAATTTATTTTATCTTTTTTTTAATATTTTAAACAATGATTTCCTTTATTTGAACGAAAGTTAGGAGAAAAAACATTGTGAAAATCAGAAGTATTCAAAGTGCCAGAGCAGAGACTTTTTTTTAATGAAGTTGCGAAAATTCTTTAGCACCAACTAACGCATTGTACATCAGTCATAAAAATAAAATGAATGCACTGTATATGCATATATATATATATATAAATTTATTTACGGATATTGGATTATTAAGTGCGTTATCTCCTTTGATAAAGGTATCAGATATTTCTCCTGCCTTCTTAGCATACCTTCGTGGTCATCACGCTGGCGCGTATTCGAGAGGTTCGTGGTTCGATTCCTGGCGAGAACATTCCTCATTTTTCACGTCTTCTGCTTCCAAAATAACCTAATGTCTCTACAAAGGTAGTTAGAATTTTATTCAAAAGAAGCAACTTATAAGCATATTTAAAAACTGATAATAAGCAAATTTTAAATTATATATAAGCATATTTAAAATCCATATATATAAAAATATGTTAAACTTTCCATAAAAAAATACTCATTGAAATAAAGACAGCTTCCCTTCGTAATAGATATCGAAAAACATCAAAAAATGGACCTCAAAACTAATAAATTTTCGGTTATAACAGGAAAGTACTGAAGGAAAGCATTTAAAAGCAGAAATTCTTGCAATGATGCACGGGTTAAATCTTCTCTTAGCTTTGGCGGCAAAGATGAAATTAAGTGTAATATCTTGCTATACGTATGACAACAAAGTATCTCCTTTAACTTCTCATCATCATGAATCCCAGTCTTTTCTTTTTATCAAAAATCATCCGTAATGTTTTATCATTTAGTAATTCATGACAAAATTATTTACTGTTAATAACAATTATTATTACTATTTAGTTTATACCAGAAAATAGTATTTATAAATTTTGTATTTTCCATAAATTTGCGATAACTGTAATTTTAAAATTCACAATTAATTAATAAATTATCTTAAGATAATAATTCATTAATTTAAAATCCTTAAATAATTAATTTTAAATTTTAAAATCGGTTTTGTACATATTGAGAAATCGGTTTTCTTACTGTTTTATTAATGATTAATCAGTTGAATAATCGATAAAGGTAAAGAAGATTTTCGTATCTTCTGGATTCTTTTAAGGCTCTTTAGAATTACAGAATTTTTCTGTATATTGGGAAATCTTAATTTTCAGGCATTTGTCGTAAATTAGATGCTAGCAGTCTGATTTAAGTATTAATCTTTTATTCGACTCGGAGGTAGTTGCCGTTTTCTATAAAGTTCATTCCGGGTCATAAAATATGTAGCGTTAATTTATAATTCGTCAGTTTTTGTTTCATCCAAAGGAAATTGAAGGTCTTGTAATTCTCACTCGTGAGTTTAAAAGGAAAGTGTTTCATCAGACGATGAGGAAGTGCTCATTTGTTAAGCGCATCACGTCTTACTCAGCGTAATATAAAAACAAAATGAGAATCCCATTTATGAAATTCATCAAGTTGTCTAACACGTTAGATCTAAAATTGAAAACACATTCTTTCCAAAAAAAAAAAGAGGCGTACTTTTACACCTTGAAATCAGATTACGTGAGAAGTAAATGTTTTATTTAATTGCGCAATTGGAAAGCTTATTTCATTGCATTAATTTAACATTTCTAGGTTATTTTAAAGATTAATACTATTTTCCACGACGGAAAATTTTTTATACAGCATTAGTTTATGCTTGTCCCCCAAACATGTTTACGGTTCAAAAGAAACGCTTCAATACCATTGGGTTCAGTACCAAAAGAAACGGTTTACGGTTCAATAAATAGAAAATAAATGTATTTTTGAAAACGTTTATTCATTAACAGCAAATTTATAGAACATAAATCATAATTACGTGAATTAATACGAAATAGGACATTTTAAAACTTGGGTTAAAAAGCTTGATTTAAGGACTAAATATATATAAAGGTGTTTTTTAACTGAGATTACATGTATGAACATTTACGGGCACCAGTTTTTCAGGTAAGAATAATAAAATAAATAGAGTTTGAATATTCGAAAATTGAAGGCAGCTGCATTGCCTTTTTCTCTAGTTTAAATACATATTTATTAGAATTTTAAAGGAGGCCATTTTACTCTTGTTTTAGATATCGCATTTACAAAATGATTTTTTTTTTCGAAAAACAAAATACAACGCATTGTGTTCTTGATAAGAACAAATAATGAAGGTTATTTCGATTTACATATGCCATGAAACTAACCACACGCTATCGTTTTTAATTTACTATATTAAAATTATAGCTAACAAACTGTTAATTTTTCGTAAACCTTACATACTTATATATATAAAGAAGAAAAGTGTATATGTGTTTGTCCTTTAATAACTCAGTCACTACTATAAGTATCGTCACTAATCTGTCTACAATTCTTTTCTGGGCCCTGGAAAAGGTTGACGTTCCCTTTTTTCAAAAACAAAAGTAGTTAAAATCAGAGATATTAATTAAAAACTCGCAAAGAAAACGAGAATTTTCGCCCTCATTTTTCCGAGTGGGCAACATTCTTGCAAGTTGGAGATGAAAATCTGTTTTATTTCGAGAAGCGTTGCCACTGCTAGCTTTCAAATCGTAGAGTTTGTTAATAAAAAATTTCTAAGTTTTACGAAGAATAAAAATAGCATTTCCAAACTTTAAATACATTATTATCGATTCCAAAACTTCGCGAGAAACCATTTCGACTGTTCACATCTTCGTACGACTTTAATCAGCCGAGATATTAATTAAAAACTCCGAAAATTTAATCAGCCGAGATATTAATTAAAAACTCTGAAAATACTAATTTTCGCACTCATTTTTCCGAGTGGCAACAGTCTCGCGCGTTATAAATAAAAATGCTTTATTTCGAAATGTGTTGCTATTGCTCGCTTTCAAATCGTAGAGTTTTTTAATAAAAAATTTTTATGTTTCCCAAAATCTATACATATAAAGACGAATGCCTGTTTGTGTGTGTGTTTGTTTGTTCACGTTATTGATTTCTAATGAATTATGATGGACTTTTTGCCCCATTTAATGGACTAAAATTGCATATAGGTGAAATATTGGGTGAAACTTAAGCTTTTACGACCATTTGATTAGAAAGAAGAATATTATTAAAAACTGTGTGCCATTGTTGCTGATATAACGAGAGAGAATTAGTTTATTTTCCTATCAAGATTTTTTATATGGGTTCCATATCGCATCAGACTGAAAAATGTATGACTGCGAATCGTATTTTTTTCATCGTTACTAGAGAAGGATTACAGCGGTATCGTTCTCTCTGTTGTTAGATACATTACTCTCAATCTAACTTAACTGGCATCGGGTACTTGCGCTAGTTGTATAATAAAAGTTGTTTGGACAGATAATGAGTCGACTTAATTTCACCGCTTTATGTAGTTTCTTTTCCGTCCTCTTCAAAAGAAGCACTCGTTGCAGTTAAGGAATAACTCATAGAATAATGGAATCGAATTAGAATATTCCGCGAATATCGCGCATGGCGCGAGATGTCCGGATCAATGACCAACGATGCCATAAAGGTGCAAAACATATTGCTATCATGAACTGGATGGTAGTAAGCGTGTGGAGGGAAAGGGGGGCATGAGGATTATAAAATGATACAACATCGCAAAATAGAAGAAAGGCTGGAATGTGTGTGAAGCAAGTCAATATGTGTAGTTAAAAATAAATAGCAGTAGTTCAAAATAAGGAAATTACCGTTCAGTAAAAATAATTTACAAATACAAGTACAAAGAAATACAAAACAAAGGGAATAACGGAAATATTAACATACTGCGTAACAAGCTATCACGCAATAAACAAAGAATGATCATTTTACATACAATACGTAATTTTTTCATTACTAACCGGTTACAGTGCAGATATGATGAACCTTCTCATAATTACATAAGTACTTTCTTTCTCGTAATGTGTTAATAGACTAGGCAAAAGCTGAATTCCATATTACCTTTAAGTCATCTACCTGCTGCATACATGCATATTAATGAATTTAACAGCTTCTTAAAGATATATACTGTTTTGGTTTCTTTTAAAGTTTCCAATCAAAGAAGAAAACTAGAAGCACATCAATAAATTAAGAATAGGCTTAACTTTGCTTGACCAGGGAAGAAGAAGAAGCAATTGGGATAACTGAAATTCCGGATATACGTAGTCTCAATAACTGCTAATCTGCTACCGACTCATTCATACCTCTGAAAACAGATGTATCACTCAACCAATTATGCTGATCTTTGAATGGGAACAGCAAGAAGCGAAAAGAATGATAAATTATTGTGTAAAATTTTAATTTTCACGTAACTAGAATATCATTAGCCATCGGTTCATACTTTTTGCTCAGACGATCTGAATATCCTCAACACAATGTTCATTTATTCTCTTATTATCCGTTATGACACTGCGATTTTATTATTAAGATACGGATAAAATGACTTTATTAATCACGAACGATGTTTGGCAACTATAAGGATAACACGATTGCCTAGTAGCCATTTCATTTTGAAGCACAAGACATAAAAACGAGCAATACCCTCGCCGGAATTCGAACTCAGGACCATGCGGTTGTTACAGGGATGTGCTTTCCGCTTACAACACGAAAGCTTACCTTAAGATAGAAGAAAATATCTTACAAAAAACACAAAATACACTATGTGTGTTAGACTGAAAAAATGTAACAGATATTAATGTATCTGAGTATTACAATTTGTCACACAATCTCATTGTTAGTCATAAGCAGTAGCATTGAATCACAGGGTCATTATTTGTATATTTTAGTTGGCTGTCGTAGTAATGGGTTAATAGACTACGAATAACAATATAATAATGTGTTAATAGGCTACGCATAACAATATAATATAACGCTTAAAAGTTGCTAATTTTATAGGCGTCTTGCAAGGTTTCATTTGTTTTTACTAATAGTTATTTTAATTTATTAGCCTTTTCTGTCTTCTCCTTATTCCCTTCGCGTTTCCTCGCCAGTACGTCAATTTAGCTAGGGTGAACCAGTATATTTAAACTGATGTAGCGAATAGTTTAGTCAGAGCGTGATTATTGTGAGCGCATTTTGTTATTTCTACTAGCTGATAACTTTGAATATCGGCTTCGCATTCTTGCCGCCACATTATTATCCTGTCATTGTAGGTTCTGAGTCAACCTGTTAGATTAAACTGAATTGTGTAGCCTTTCACTATTCTTATCTTTAAATTTAGTGTTAGGTTATCTTTTACGTTTTTCACCGCAAGATGTCGGTGACTGTTAACACGTTAAATCCGTGCCGTCTATAAAATATGTTATTGTGTCTGTAAAATATATGTGTTCAGTAAGAGAATCTTTTATACCCTTCTCCTGTCGTATTCATCTGCACGTCTTTGAGATTAGGCTTAACATATAAGTAGATCCAGTCACATTTAACGAAAGTTAAGAAGACTGGATCCCACAGTCTTTCTAATGTATCATTACTTACAGAGTAAATACATGGTGATTTGAAACGCGTCGTTATATCCAAAATTTTATGAATAAATTATCAACAAATTAAACTATCAATTTGTATAATTGAAATGAACATAATTTAGCTCGTTCTGAACAAGATGGTGCAAGAGAAAGCACCACATTGCTCTCAACATAGAAGCTGTAATCAAGTTTCAAATACAGAGTAAGTTCTAAGGAACTTTGGCTTTCTAGATTGTCGCAGCTGACATCTTCATATTGTTTAACAAGGCGTTGTTCCATAATCATGCTTACATTTCATACACTTCTTAAAAATGCAGAGTATTTGAAAATAATCCACCCAGGAAATGTTAATTTTCATCTGCTAATTGATAGTTTTGTTAAATGGAGGTTTTCAAGAAGCAATGGATAGAAGCTTATGTCTAGGCTCTTTCCGAAGAAAATTATTGTTATCTAGTTATTAAAAAACACCGTGAAAGTTATAGTTTTTTGATAGCTAAAGCTGCGATAGCTAATATCGTTAACAAGAAAGTAAAAAACGTTAAAGTTTGGCTTCAAGTAGAAAAATTGTTCCAAATACATGTCCAAGGAAAAAACGGAATGTTTCGAATTTTGCGAAAGTACGATCTTTAATGTTAGAAAAAACTCCGCCAATTCAAAGAGCAGTAGCAAAATCATTAAAATATTCAGCTTCAACTCTAAACAAAGCGATTAATGCTGATTTGATCTTAAAAAGGCGAAAAAACGCGATGTACGTTGTCTTTCTCTACGACATATAGCCGATCGAAGAATTCGCTGCAGAATTCTTTATGAGAAACATTTATCCGAACAATAATGGAAAAATGTTGTCCAACTAGATGAATTCCTGGGTGTATTTAAATTATTGCGATAAAAAGATATCCATTATATCATCAAAGAGGAGAAAAAAAATCTTAAAAACGGGGTTCACAGAATCTAAAGAACGTTTTTCAAAGGAATTTATGATTGTAACTGGTTTTTCGTATAACAGCAAATTAAAAATAAAGAAAGTGGAGAAATATATTGAGATCAATTCCGCAAATTATCAGTAACATATCTGATATCCTGATTTCAAAAATGAAATACCTTCTCTTTAGCCACAGTGCCATCCATCAGTGGAACTGCAAGCAAGCAGCCTCGCGTCAAAATCCACTGTTAATTTCCTGGAAAATATGAAACAAGAAACGGGTGTCAAACCCCTACCCTTCACTCATATCCCTAATTTATCACCGCTGGATTTATCCGCTTATGAAATTTTCAAAAGCAAATTGTCCAAACGTCAACCTACCTTTGAAAAGCTGTTCAAGAGGAATGGAATAAAATGCCTCTTCCGGCACTCGAAAAGGCTCTATTGTTTTTGAAATTACGATGTAGAAAGATAGTGAAGAATAAGGGTTATCAAACAGAACATTTAAAACTCAGAAGATTTAGGCAAATTATTTCTGAAATAAAAGGAACATCGTCTAAAAAATATGCGAACAGCCTCTGTTAAGTGTACCTGCAGTATTAACTCTGTAGGATTTTTTTTAATTATCAGAGATCTATCATAATATGGTACACAGATTCTAAGTCAGCACGTATTGTTCATAGAATGGCATTAATGCAAACTCTCGTTACAGATTAAGAATTAAGCTATAAAATTTCGAATTGAAAAAGAGGGGTGGGTTGCAATGAACGAGGAATGCACGTGAGTGGTCTGCAAGGTATTTCAAAACAGTTGTCGGACGTGAACAGTTCCTGAAAATGAAAGTCTGAAGAGTTTAACAGCAATACATTTTCCAAAATGTTACATTTTAGCACTTGGTTGGTTTTTGCCTCAATATGTATTTATCTATCAGCAACCGTCCAAATAATGGAAGGCCTATATATAGAAGCAATGTCTACGCAATCTCTGTTAACGTATTATTATAATCCAATTATTATTAATCAATCTTATAAATACTGCAACGAAAATTTTTCTTTTCTAGCAAGCATATTAGGCTTAGTAGGTCTCGAATTCAGAAACTGAAGATCCTGAGTTGGAAACCAATCAAAGACAAGTGGCCTAAAACTATATTTTGTTTAAATTTCCTTTCTGCTAATTTATTTCCCTTGTGTTCCATTTATTGAAGAAACTTCTCCATTTTCTAGAACTTTCCAAGTCTATACTGTTTATGATGACTTGGAAAGTTCATCAAGTGTATATAAGTGATTACGTATTCAGTTCGAATAACAAAGTTTTTGAATTGAGACTTGAGTGCTTCTCTCTTTATTTGTTTTAATATGATCACTTCATTTACACGACAGTATTAGCAGGAAAATATAAAGCAGACAAGACAAGACTAGAATAGCTTCTTTTTCTCACAAACACCTTTCTCCCGTAACACTAAGGCTAAGTTGCAGAAAACATGCCGATCAGGAGCAGGCGTGTATGAAGAAATGGCAAAGAAAGTAGATCATTTTGAGATTAAGAAAAAAAAAGGAAGATTCAAATTAATTTTCTTCCTTACTACCCAAACGTATTTGCTGTCTTAACTGAGTGGGTATAAAGATTAACGATACTAATGTATTAAAAATGAAATATATAAGGATTTAGCAAAATGTTTTCTAGATATTGCATGTATTTGCTGAGATCCATTTTTAAAAGAAATTGTGATATTGGTTCCCACAGGAATTTAGAATACAGTAATGTTTCTATCCTTAGATGGATCCATATATTAAATAAAATTTTAAAATGTTACTACTCGTTGAAAATTTACGTGGTCTCAAACCTATATGCTTCTGTAAGAAGATACAAGGAAATTAATTAATTGAAAACTATTTGTAAACAAATATTTAATAAAATATAATGTATATGTTTATATTTTTACTTAACATATGTTTGGGTTTTTGTTTTATGGAATGCATGTTTTTTATTGTTACATGTGCGTAAAACTCAGTGTAATTTTTTCTTTACATGACTCCAAAGATCGTAAGTAATAATGTTCTGTTTCGAGACTTGGTTTTAAATAAAATAATTGCATTAAACATCTCTATATGTTCTATCAGAAAACAATAATTACCCTTTTGCAATCTTATACAGTAGATTAAGGTTTCTGACTAAGGTCAAGTCATTCAGAGTCGAATGAATTCTAGGAGCAATTTACTATCTTCAGTTAATCAATCTTCTAAGTCTCAGCAAAGTATCAACATATTGATACAAGTTCACAGACAAAGCTAATACATGACATTCCGTGCTTTATTCTTCTTATTGATTTTAGCTTTTAATTTGTATTTCTGTAATTAAAGTTTGGTTTAAGTATAAGGTATTTCTCCTGCCTTCTTGGCATGCCTTCATGGTGTAGTGGTCAGCACGCTCGACGCGTATTCGAGAGGTCCGTGGTTCAAGTTCCAGAGAGAGCATTGCTCATTTTTCATCTTTCCTGCTTCAAAAAAATCCTAATCATTCTACAAAAGTATAATGTATTTTATTTCTCCTTCCAGCCTTCTTTCGTGGTGTAACGGTAACGGTAGCACATTCAAAGCGTATTTGAGAGGTTCAGGGTTCGAATCCCGGCAAAAACTTCGCATATTTTTCACGTCTCCTGCTTCAAAAAACCTATTGACTCTACAGTGGCGCTCAAACAAAAAAAGTGGGGTTCGATAATTCGTTACCACCAGGATTTGCCGATCGGGTCATCTAATCCCCAGTCTCCCTTTAAAAGGTGCAGTATATAGTGTATTTTCTCCTCCTTTCCGCATACCTTGGAGATGTAATTGGAAGCATACTCGACGCTTTTTCGAAAATCCAGGGTCCGAGCTCCGAAGAGAGAAAAGCTTAGTTCACGACTCCTGTTTCAAGAAACCTTTTGCTTTTGCTAGGCAATGAAGGTCTTTTTACATCATTTCTTCTCAAACTGAGTTGAGCTATATTTATTTATTTCACTAAATACTAAACAAAGATTAAGTCTGAAAATTCTTAAAACAAAATTTTATTGAGAAAAATAACGATGTTTATTAAATTTAAACTCTGTTGCTGTATAATTAAAGGCTAAACATAAACTGTAATAAGGAAACATAATTTAAATTCACGCAATAATTACACCTCGATAAATTTTCAATAATAAATCAGTTCAAAATAAAATTCACCCTAGGGATAAATCTGAGTTCCTGCTTTTCTCACTGTGCCAATTACAAGAATAATATCCTTAAGCAAACTAATAAGGAAATGTAAGAGTCACGCCCTAGCATTTACCACCATATGTAAGTCGTTCAGTTCCATTTTGCCTTCCAAACAGTGCACAGAGCAGCGCAATTTAAATGCCATACGAATTCAATAAATATTATCACTCAATTAAAACCATGTTATTTCTTTCACGAATGACAGTGGAGTCCAAGAGAGACATGCATAAAATGCAAAAATCAACAAAACTAATAAAAAAAAATAGGGTTAGCAGGATTAAGTGCAACAGCAGACTGGTAGACTGCGAGCTCAGAGAGAGCGTAAAAATCCTTAACAAACCCTTTTAAGCGACAGTTGAAACCCTTTTTTTTTTTTTAACCCCTTTTTTTTTTTTTTTTTTTTTGTATAATGTAACATGAAATGCTTGAAAGAAACTATGGTCTACCGGTAAAATTAAAATACACGGGTAAGTCTATTTAACTTTTCAGTAAATGACTATCACGCTAAATTGTAAATTGGCGAGATTTCGCCTTTTAGACGCGCTTTGCATTGCATTGTGGTTAACGTTCTGAGTAGTTAAATTACAACTACTAATTATACTCTGTGATACCGTAAAGAGCTGTAAGAGTACTTTTGTTAGAAGTTCCAGAACTGTGAAGTGTTTCTTTTGGCAAAATAAATTTTATCAAGCTATCATCGGTTCTGCACGCATTCAATCTATTACGAACCCTTGTACAGGCAACAACTTATGGAAGCTAGCACCGTAGTGTTATTCTAAAACTAGGGACTATATAATTTTACGTTAACTTAATATTCATTAGCTTTTAAGACATCTTGTAGAGACATTAGGTTATTACGAACCAGGAGAGGTGAAAAATAAGCAACGCCTTCGCCGGGAATCGAACCACGGACCTCTCGGTTACGCGTCGAGCATGCAGACCACTACACCACGAAGGCATGCGAAGAAGGCGGGGGGAAATATACCTTATAATCTTAAATCTTAACATTTTCGAATTATGTGAATTTCTAAGACGGAGAATGTATGATAACTATAAATTCATGAATTATGCGACAATTCTTGCAAATCATTCTTGTGTTGGTCTGAATAAAAACACAGGTTTTCTTCATTAATATTAATAAAAAGTAACTAAAACAAAAAACATTATATAGCCGCAACTAAATTATAAATATCTGGAAAATATTGAAAAATAATTTGTTTAAGACGACAGAAAATTTATAGTTTCATCATTACATGAGCCAAGAGAATATATTCTATAAAACGAAAAGAAAATCCGAAAGGTTTCGGATTTTAAATTACGTCCAAAGGGGCGCTTTTTTAACATTTTGTGTGTTACCTTTATTAAATATCATGTTCTTCCTACATAAACCATAAAATTTAGTTCAAGAGCGATATCGCAAAATGATTTTAAAAGTTTTACTAAATATGATGTCGATAATAAAACAAATTCCAAATTTGAAATTTGGACTTCCAGATGTCTATATTTGGGTGGAAACGTTCAATATTCAAAATTGGATGGCTGTAGGTACCGTTGTTTTATCACAATGCAAGAAACATATATGCAGAAACATTATGCAGATTCTTCCTTATTTAATTTCTTCAAATATAATACAGGGCGATAATATTTGGTGACAACAATTTCAAAAATGAAACGGACATTCAGAGCGATTCGAGGCAAAATCGCAAAGCCAAAGCAATAGTCCTTCAGAGACAAAGCCCCTTTGGACTAAAAAAATCTCGCTAATTTACAAAGCTCGAGGTTTAAATATTGATTTAATTTTTACGATGTAGTGAATTATCCAGAATTCTGAATTAATAACTTAAAAGTTAAGCTTTTAAATAAATATACCCACTTCCGAGCTTCAAATAATTCCTACCGTGCCATGTTTAATGGGCACTCGTAGTTAAACCACTTGTAATAATCATCAAAATCCTTTCGAAAGTAAAGGATATTAAAAAGAGTGGATTTTAAATGGAGCTCCGCTTTGTTAAAAGTTCATTTGCATGCTACTTTCAGCTCCAATTCAAACGTTATAGTCAATTTTTCTTAACTCTTAGGTCACCAGGGTCAGAACCCTGCTGTTAGATCGTAAAATCTCCGTGGATTGTGAATGCGATCTTAAACCAACATGCCCACTGAGACGTTAAGCCGCACTTATCGGATAATCAAGATCCAGATAAGAAGGTTCAAAGTTCATTTGCGTCCTCTGCTTCCGTTTCTTGGGCACGCGGAAGTCTGCCGATCATTGGAGACGATCACGTGACATCGATTCGCTTAATTAAATAATTGACGATATTGTTCGACGACCCCTTTTTCCGATGCAAGGGGAAACTGGTCGGGGAAAGATATTTGAATCAGCTGAGATGCAACAAAACAAGAATCATCTTTTGACAGATGCTTCGTCACGGGTCGCTGGAGACATATATATAAGTTGTCGCTCTAACGACTTCAGCGTTCCATGTGTACGATGTTCTTCAAACGACAGTTGTCAGAGTTGATGCAAATGATTTTTCCGTTATAGTACGCTAGACAGATATATTTCCTAAAAGTTTTCGAGTATAATTTCAGAGAATTTAGATAATTAAATATCAATTAAATTGTTAAGTTTACAGAATCTTATTTTTTATTTTCTTTTTTACTACATTAAAATATTTTGAATAATAATTTTTGTATTTTTCATAGACACTTTCCCCTCAAAGAAATATCACCTTTCTCATAGAGAGAAGATAGCAGAGATGATGACTGAGCGTATGATTAAACCGCAGCTAAAAAATTACTGACAGCTGTTTCCAGACAGTAATTGTCACCAATATAATCGCTTTGAAACAACATTTCGTTCTTGCTCTTTGTAAACGAAAATAAATTTTATAATTGTAAAACAAGGTATAAATTTCTTTTGCTAAGCCTTAGTTGTAAGTATTTTCTTCCTCTTCACTACTTTCCTTCGTGGTGTATTTAGAAAGCACGTCCGGCTAACAGTGGAGAGGACCCTAGTTCTAATCCTTGCATAAATATCCTTAAAATAAACAAAGAATTAATAACAGGTGCTCTTGTTTTCAGGTTGAGTTGCTATGCTTAAACCTTGCTGTGAAATGAATTCACAATTCTTGTAGTGCTTGAGATCAATGCACGATTTACAATCTAGCGATTCTCTTTCTTCGCTACAATTATTACGGAAAATAAGTGTTTAAGAGAAACTTATTGCTGAAATTCAGGTTATTTTTAAGACCTTGGATCTTGATATCGATATTCATTTTGCTCTCGTTTGTGAACGCCGCGGAAATTTTGGAAATGAGAGCGTTGATGCTCTAGAAAAGCTGATACGAAACTCCAAATTGATTTAAATTTCTAGATTCCTTTTTCTTACTGGAAGCGCTTTGATAGAAATGATGCTATCTGTATTTCGAACAAAGTATTTGGCCTCACCAAAAGCCCAATGGAAAATGAATCAATGGCTGAATTCGTCAATGATTAAATAATGTTGGTCTTATGTCACGGTTAAGGTTTTTATGTCTTTAGTTAATCTGCATGCAATAGTTGTAGAATTATCAAGAATTTAAAAGCTGTTTCAGTGCGACTAAGTTTAATGGAGTAGCCATTTGTTTACATTTGAAACTTCGCAGAATAGGTTAAGACATGTATTCTAACCCTTTTCGCCCAGTAGGACCAAACGTAAGCCTTCAGTTTTGTGCACCGAAAGACCTGCCTTTCTTCTCGCCGGCAAATTGCTTTCTTTTGCGAAGAAAACCTAATTTAATTGTAAAAATTGTCTTTTTAACTATTTTAATTACATTTGGTCTTTAATATTTTTCTGTATTTTACAATTTTAATGAAGATATTTTGCCGTTTTATGTAACTGAATTAATTGAATGAGAAATATATCTCTAATGAAATTCGAGGAAGTAAGTTTAAATGCAATGCAGCAAAAAATGCGCATAGTTTAATATTCCTTGCAAGGAAGTAATGGGGTGTACACATCAGATATTTTGTTATTTGTATATCAAGTTAGATCATTATTACTGTCAACAATTATAAGTATCCAGTCCAGTATCACTAATTAAGCTTGTTAACAATCGAGTATACTTTTTAAGTGCTGCTTTCGTGATGTGCAGTTAAAAAAAATAATGCCAATCTTAAAATAGGTAATTCTTTGCAACGTAGGTCTTAAAATAGGTTAAAGGCATTTACCTAACTATTTCAAAAGCAGGAAACGCCATTTCTTCCTATTTATCCAGTATTGCTCTCCTTGTAAAAGGGCATATGAATATTAAAACATTGCCTTCTCACAAGAGCACCCAAGTATGCAATAAATCATACTTTATCTCACGTGTATCTGTAAAATTAAAAGAACTGAAACAAATCTTCCTTTTTATGCATATTCCTGAATTAGAATTACATCTTTCTCCTTAAGTGAATCATGTGAATGTGCGAGGAAAATACTAAACAATGTACCTTTTCTGTCAGTCTTTCTTTTTGCAATTATTTAACTCATATCTGCAAATGAAAGAACTAAATTTAATTACATAAATGATATCTGAAGAAATACAATTAAAAAAATATAAAATCTGGGGGCTTTCAGATTTTATACTCCGCCCAAAGGGGCATTTTGTAACGCTTTGTGTGTTGTCTTTATTTATTAAATATCATATTTTTCGTACCTGAAACATATAAAATTCAGTTTAACAGCAGTATCACAAAATATTTAAAAACAGCATATCTTTAGAATTTCCCATAAACAGTCTCGCTAAAAATGTTTTTTTCAGTACAGTGTTGCCACTGCTCGCCTTAAAATTCTTGAATTTGTTAATCGGAAATTCGTTAAAATTTTACAAAATGTGAAATAGATAGTAAAACAAATTAGTAATTCAAAATTCGGACTTCCAGGCATCCATGTTCGGGTGGAGGGTTACGTTATTCAAAATTTGATGGTTCTAGGCACAGTTCTTTTTTCACGACACCAAAAACATGCATACATTCTTTAGATTCTTTATTATTTCCTTTAAATATAATACAGGGTGATAAAATCTGGCGGCAAAAATTTAAAAATTGGTTCGCCGTTTATAGCGACCCGCCACAAAAAGTCGTTTTGAGACTAATAACCCTTCTGGGCTACTGCTCCATTGGGCTAATAAAACTCTATTTTAAATTTTAAAGTAAAAAGGAAAAAATTCTAATGAATGTTTTGGGAACTACGCAAGCTTGATATGTATGCTTTTATAAAAAAGTTGGTGTTTGGTATTCTATTTCAACAAATAAAGTTCTAATTTAAATAGGTTTTGTTTTAGTCCGTGATCCATAGAGACCGAACTGTACCTTTCATATTTCAAAATAATGTAATTAAAAATGATATTATTTTTATATACATAAATATCAGTTCTTAATTACGATTATTTTCACTGAGACAGATTTTAATAGCTTCAAGATATGAACTGTCAAATTAAACGTGAACCTGATAGGCTAATTTTTTATTCCAGAAGCTTAAATAATATTACTAAATTCTGCCTAGAAGTTTATAAGAGATTTTTATAACTTAGAAATTCTAAAATAATGCATACTTTCCAGTTTCATTTTAAAATCCCTTAGTTGGTTCTTCAGTTGTCATTATTTTCCCGCTATTTTCCAATGCATGTGCTTCAATAAGTTCTTACTATCAGTATTATTTTCTGATCACCAAGACTAGTATAATCAATTCATAAGATTAAGTGCAATTTTATGAAAATGTTTTCTAAAAAATATTTCAGTTTTCTTAATTGAATAGTAACTAATTAATCTCTAACGATGTGTACAGCACATGACTTCCTTGCACGAAATATTAAATTATACGCATTGTTTGCTGCATTTCATTTAAACTTATTTACTCGAATTTCGTTAGAGATACAGTTCTCATTTAATTAATTCAGTTCTCACTTCGCGGCAAGGCAAAAATACGTAAAACCTCAAAATATCTTTATCATTGAAAAATATAAAAACACCAAATACAGTAAAACAAATAAAAAAATATATATGTGCAAAAAGTGGAGTTTCTACGCAAAAGCAAGCAATTCGGCCAGGGGGCAAGCAAGCAGGAAACTGAAAGTTTACTTTTGGTCCCAGTCCGCGAAAACACACTGAAGATGCAAAGGATGGTTTAATTCCCTATTCTGCTAAGTTTCAAATGTAAACAAATATGGCAGCTACGGTAAAAATAAATTAGGCTTAGCCGCACTTAAACAACATTTTAAACTTTTGGTAATTCTACACCTATTGCATGCAAACTAACTAAAGGTATAAAAATTCTAACAGGATGATAAAAACAACATAATTCAATCTTTTTTAAAGCAAAAAATGCCCAATTCACCAATATAAAAGAATAAAAAAACTGAGCTCCCGGAACCGAGTTACAGAGGGGCGATATATATATATATATATACATTTGATGCTGCCGATTGCAACCAAAAATGGAGCTGCACGACTACATGTTATTGCAGTCCTATATGCAAAATTTCAACGTTCTGAGATTACTCATTTCTGAATTATACGAGGTAGGTAGAGAAGAGGTAGGTATACGAGGTAGATCACGGAAAAAACTCTTTTGAATCCATTTTAAATAATTTTTTCAATCCGTTTAGGGAAGTCTGTTCTTATGTACAGATGTCACGGAAAAACATTGTTAAATTGTTTTCTATAGCGGTCAAAATGGATATTTTCGTTGAAATATGATACTCGAAACTTTTGGCGATTACAATACTTTCTTTACTTCGTACAAGGAAGTAAAAATGAAAGTCTGAAAGGTTTCAGATTTTAATGGTCACCCAAAAGGTTTGTTGTGGTTTTTTACGCTCTTGCTAAGTTCGCAATGTACTAGTCTGCTGTTACACTCATTATTACTAAACCCCTTTTTTTTCTCTTTTTATAGCTTTATTATTAAGTATCATTTTCTTCGCACTTAGGCTATATACAATACAATACATATACGCACATATACAATTCAACATCAAAATTACAAAAATTTTAAAAGCAGCATAGCGTTATACGTTAGAATGCAGTGTTAAGTGTTGTTAATGCAGCGTTAAGTGCATTATACGTTAGAATCATATCAATGTTAAGTTTCCATACTAAGATGGCTTGTACAGTCATTAAGATTTTTGATGCTGTAAGACGTAAAAAATGTGCATTGCCCTCGCCGGGACTCGAAACCTGGATCTCTCAAATGCGTGTCAGGTATGCTTCCAAATACACCACGAATGCATGCGGAAAGAAAGGAGAAATTAAAGGACGATTGGGGATTAGGAAAACCCCTTTTAAAGGACGATTTGGGGATTAGGGAACCCAGTTGCCAAATCCTGGTGATGACGAATTATCGTCCACCACGGTTTAGTTCAGGGTACAGTGTAGAGTTGGAATTTGCAGCCGATAAAACATGTAGGTAGTCAGCCTGTAATGGACATATGCTTGTAGCAGTAAATCATTCATAAAAACTTCAGATGGTTAAAAATAGGAAAGACTAAGGAACATACCAGACTTTGTTTGTTGTACGAGTGTGACAGAGGACATACTGCAATCCCACATATCAAAACATTCTTGAATTCTATTGGGAGAATTCATTTGAGGATAGTACATTTATTGCTAAATTCTAAAATTCAGGAATGAATAGACAGAAGTTGTTAAGATTAAAGCACGTTCCAGAAGCCTATCAGTAGTTTCTGAGCAGATTATGGACAAAACATATCGAACACCTTACATTTAACCATTCAGAAATTAACGTAAGCTCTTTGTATGCACTAAATAATAAGTGAAAGACAAGCGCATGAACTTGAGTTCATCATAAAGCTGGATCAGTGATTTCTTCAGTATTTCTACGAAAGACAACAACCGGTGTGTACGAGTACCTTGCTTTCTTTGTTTTTCGCTCCGGAAATGAATCATTTTGGGAAAAAATTGTAACAAATGATGAGAAATGGGTACTTTACAACAATATCAGCTCTACGGCAATGTACTGGCACTGTACTCTACAGCAATGTAAAGTGTACTGGGAACTCTACAACAATGTCAAAGAACTGTATGTCATACAACATAGCCTGCTCCATCCACTTCATGAAAAGCATTGCATTACGAATAGGTTTTGTTTAGTGTATAGTGGGATATGAAAGGAATATTCTACTCCGATTTGCTCCCTGATAAGCAAACCGTTGAGGATGACATGCATTTCCAACAGTTGGACAAACTTAAACAAAGCTGATAAGTAAGCTGCTATCACATGCCAATCACAAAGACGTTATCTTTCAACATGATCACCCCAGACTGATGTTGCTAATCACTTGAAAATAAAATTGCTGGATTCGGTTGGTATGTTTTAGCTTATTCCTCGACTGGGAATAACATGTTCTTCGATTGTTATACAATTCCTTGGCTCTTGAAACGTTGGATGTGAAAACAGCATTATAAGATTAGAAGTCTTCTTACTTTATCGAAGACGATTAATCCATTGCAAGACGGAGGGCGAGAGGTCGTATTAAATGACGATATTCCTTTCTTTGTACTCAAGTACTATTCCGTTATCTCCTTTTTTTCACCTAAACAAACCGAACAAACGTTTGCATCAACCCTACATACTTAAAAATTTTAATATTATTGTCTTCGCTATAGTTTTTAACTTGTTTAAACTACAGTTAAAATATGTAAGCCTAATTATAGATTTTTATGTGGCTTTGAATGGAAGTATTATCAGAATCGAATATCTACTAGGCTACATTGAAGTAAAAATCGCGTGTTGTCTTGCAATGATAAGTTTCCCAGAATTCATAGTTGATAAATTCCGTGGTAGCACAATGTGATACAATATCTGCAGATTTTTATATTTTAATATAAATGCTTCTAATATTTTGAAAACTTGAAACCTTTAATTTAATTGCACAAACAATATGAATTATAAATATTGAATACTGTTTTCCTTGTTATTTTTTAACTTGTTTAAATTACAGTTATAGTATGGAAGACTAACTACAGATTTTATGTGACTTTGAAAAGAAGCATTGTAAGAATCAAATATTTGATAAACTGCAATGAAGTCAAAAATTATATATTTTCTTGAAATGATAAATTTCCAGAACGCATGGTTGATAAATTCCTTGGTAGCATAACATGACGTGATAACTCCAAATTTTATAGATTTTACTATAAAAGTTTCTAATATTTTGAAAACTTGAATTAATTTATCTAATTAAAGAAACGATATGAGTTCTTTTGATTCATGCTTAAATTAAAAATAATAAATATGTTCAAAATCGTAAAATAAATATGATCAGATGTTAAATACATTTCAATTGTAGAATCCTTGATAAATTTCTGGATATCGCAAATTATTATAGAAACAAATATGAAGAGTTCATCAAATATATTTTTTTTATAATTTGAATATAAAAGGCATTGTTTAAAGAAAAAAATTTTGTCAAAGAGTTTATACGCAGCATTATAACTATGTATTTTTACATAGATTAAATCCATGTCCTAGATAAATCGAAATAATAATTTGCCCTTTTTTGTATAAAAATAATTTAAAGTAATAGACTTAAATGTGTTTCTAATAATCACAGCTTTAGTGTTACTACATAGAAATGAAGTATATAATTTATATAGAAAATTATCATGCTTATTGTGTAAAAATTAAATACCTAATACTGATTATAGAATTAAAATTTCCATCATGCTAATCACAAATAATCCGGAAAAGAAGGGAGTGGATATACTTTTCAAGGAATTACTATATACTGAATGAATCCAAATCTGATCTAAGGCTTATGAATATGAATAATTTTCTACTTCATGCACCAGACAGTATAAAATTTAAATAATTGGTGGTGTTAGTTGCAAAAACAGTAATTTTCTACTTCACGCATCAAATTGTTGCGCTCTATACGAAAATTTCAAAGCAATAATTTTTCTCATGATGCGGTCTAATTATCTTATGTTTCAGATGGTGGCCCAGACAGAGGTCATGATCTGTGAAAGCAGAAATCTTTCTACGTTGAAAACAATGAGAATTCTTCAGGTGTTTCAGAGTTCAGTGAGAATATATTAAAACTTTTAAATAAATTCGAGGCAGTAGGTGAAGATAATTAAAAGGTTTTCTGAGTTTGGAGGGGGGATAATCTTCAAGAATAGTCTTGCGTGGAAGGGAAGCAACATAAATAATGTGTTCGCTGATGTAAAAATGGAATGAAAATGCTTTAAATAAAAGTAACATATGCAAGCACTCTGCAAACAAAAATGAACGATTTATTAAACTCTTTTATCTAAAATATCTTGTTAAAATGTCATAAAACAGAAAATAAAATGAAATTATTTTCCACAATTCTGTGTTTCACTCTTCTAAAGCTTCTGTAGTGATTAAAACCTCTTTTCATTTTGTTTGCCCCCAAATGTATTCTTTTTGACTTTTTTATTCAAATTTATTAGTTTGAACAACTATCTATTGACTAATCAAAAAGGGATACTTTATTTCCCAAACTTTCTTTGAAAACATTCTAAGTCATTCATTTAAAAAGTAGAGAAAAGAATTATATTATTTAATTTTCTTAATTAATTTTAATTTTAAATTAAAATTTTAAAATAATTAATTATTAACAGTATAGTTAATGGGTTAATTTTCTTAACAGTATAGTTAATGGATTTCATTCGAAATGCATTTTATTTATAATATAACCAGTTCATATTATAAATGCTTTAAAGTTTACTTACTGTAACTAAAAAAATAAAGTTTACATTTATATGTGTGTGCATGAGTTGGAGTTACAAAATATTGAAGAAAACTGTTATCTTTAATTTGGAAATCTTTCTTTTTGTTCTCCATTTTAATTTGGCTACCTTCCCTTTCTATCCTAAAAGTATAAATCCTGTATAATATTGTTTATAATAATTTGCTAGATTCCGTCTTTCAAAATTAATCCGTTTCATGATTGCTTATGTAATCCTCCTACAATGTGATAGCTCTAATAGCTCTAATCCAATCATACATCAAAATTTCAACATAAAACCAGTTCTATATATGTCACCGCTAAATCAATCGCGCATCCCTTTTTTCCAACTTCGCTTTCTGCTGCCAATATGCATCTGCTGTCTATCATCCAATGTCTGAAGATGCAAGCTCTACAGAATCGTGAGATGCATATTGCACTGATAATGGTGATATGTGAACCTGTTTATGCTTATCAAGGCTTGCTTCATGACGAAATAAAAGTCTGTTGAAACTATAACCAAGTCTGAAAGTTTTTCCTTCTTCGTTATACCATCTTACGTATCAACACAGTTTTCTCTTAATTCTTGTTTTCTACAAAAATTATTAAATAAATATATATATAAGATAAATATGTAAATTAAAATCATAGTTTAAATTACCCATAGCCCCTTAATTCTTCATTTTTAATTTGCTTGTTTCACCTCTCTATTTTAAAAATAGTAATAACTACAGAGGCTGTTTGCACATTTTTTAGACGATGTATATTGTATTCACAAAACTAAATTATATAAAACTCTCGTGTTTTAAATGTTCTATTTGACATCCCTTATTCTGAACTATCTTTCGACACCGCAATTTCCAGGATAATAATGCCTTTTGAAGTGTCAGAAGAGGTATTCTATCCCATTCCTCCCGAAGAGATGGAGTCTCACAGATGGATGGCACTGTGGGTAAAGCGATGGTATTTCATTCAGAAAAATTGGCAATAAAATAGGTTTCTGATAGTATTTGGAGTTAATCTTGACATTATTTTACACTCTCTTTATTTTTAACTTGAAATTATAAGAAAAACCAGCAACAATCATGAATCCGTTAGGAAAACTTTCTTTCGATTCTTTGAACCACGTACTTAAATTTTTTCTCCCCTTTTATGATAATAAAGGGCTCTTTTTCTGTTACAATCATTTAAATACACCCATGCTTCATCTATTGTGACAATTGTTATCCATTTTTCTTGGGATAAGTGTTTCTCATACAGAATTCTGCAGCGTGTCCTGATTTGAGCGATATGTTTTGGAAGAAGACGATGCACATTGCGTTTTTTCGCTTTCTTAAGACTTAAATCAACGTTTTTCATTTTGTTTACGGTGGATACCGAGCATTTTAATGATTTTGCAACTGTCCTTTGACTAGGGGGATTTTCTTTTAACATTAAATAACGTACCTTTGCAATAGTCGAAGATGTCCGTTTTTTCCTTGGATACTTGTTTGGAATTTTTGTCCCACTTGAAGCTCCAATTTGACGTTTTTTTCCTTTCTTGTTGATGATATTACCTATCGACGCTTTAGATATCACAAAACCATGACTCTCACATCGTTTTTGGATAACGGAGTATGCATATTTCTCTTCGGAAAGAGCGTAAATGTAGCCTTCGAACCACTGCTTTGTTAAATTCGCTATTTTGTATAAAAACAAAACTTTCAAGCCACAGACGATAATTTTGACTTTTAAAAACATAGTACAATTGCAATTACTGCTTTTGCAGCAAACGACTTTTTTTACCGCTTACCGAAATCGTCTAAAAGATGGGCAAACAGCCTCTGTATTTTTGGATAGCGTCATTTCTGAATCAGTCCATATCATGTGATTTAATGACGCTGATAAAGTAATTAATTTGGAACTTAAACCGAAACTTTCGCTTAATAAGCTGCCATACTGGATAACTGTCACTTCTGATTCTACGTCTATTCTACGTCTAAGACGCTGCCTCTCCTTCGCAACAGTATTAAAAATGTAAATGTTCTTAAATAGGCATGATTACAGTGTCAAGTGAATTGTGGCCGCAAATGTCAATTGGAATAAAGATGAAAATTTAATGTGAGTCGGTTGCCAAGTTTGCTTTTCAGTATGGATCAATATTCTGAGCTGTATGTTAGCAGTGCTTCTGCGCCATCATAACATCTATGTCTACTTTATCTGTACAAGCAATATTCCTATTACATGATTACTTGTAAGTCTAATTGCTTCATTACATGGCGAAATGCTATATATCTCCATCTAGGATTCTAAGTTTGCTTTATTACACACACATACACACACACATATATATATATATGCTGTGTCGTATTGCAAGAGGGTCACATAAGCAAGCATGAAACGGATTCATTTTGAAAGACGCAATTCAGAATTCTACTTTTAGGACAGCACGGAAAGATAGCCAAATTAAAATGGGGTGTAAAAAAGAACTATTGCCAAATTAAAATTAATTAATTTCTTTAATATTTTATATATTACAGATATACATATGTATACATATATATCCCCCCGGGGGTTGACTCAGGAGAATTCCTGGGAAGTACTGGCTAGGATCTGTACTTAGGCAGTCTCAACCGCGGTGGTATATAAGTTGACTTCACAGGACTAGAGCCCGAGTTTATTCTCAGGTTGGTTCAGGCTTGGCAGGGAGCGTACTGGTACTGTCGTGTCTGTTCCTCTGGCTGTGGTGGAGCTATATTGTCGGATTTCGCTGGTCGTCCGTGGGGAAACGCCCCTATTGGTGGAGTCGGGTGATGCTGCATGATGTGAAACTTCCGACTTAGTTAAGCTGACATAGATATTCTTCGACATTGTGGGTCTCGTCGGCTTCACCGGTTGGATCGCGGCCTCGAGGATTGCCTCGGGTGCCAGGATGATATTCTATGTAGGGCGATCCTTGAGAACGCTAGGTAATAGAGTCCTGGCTTTCCGGTGTTACTGTATACATACATATATATATATATATATGTAAGATGTAACAAAAGATGATAGCTGTTTTAAAAAATAATCTGCGACTTCAAAATTAACATTCTAAATTTGGTGCTCTCCTCCTAAATTCATCCTTTCTCCCAAATTCGAGTATCATTCGAAATTACGTAAAGTTTTAACGCAGGGTACCTCCTGCCCAATCAAATAACTGTAAACCAAAACTTTCTCTGTAACTTGAACTGAAACTATCAACTTCTCCCATCTTCCTTTGAGGTGTTGCGTTCTCTTTCGCTTACGCTTTCAAGCTGGCAACACGCTTCTTTCTCACGCTGATGCTTATTTGCTTGAAATGATGTCGCATCTTTTTATCCGTGCATATAAAAATTATTTTTAGTCAATTACGATCGAAAAGTAATCAGAAGTCTGCCAAAGAAATAATTTTGATGTGCCTACAAATAAATGTGGTAATTCGCAGAAATTAGTTTTGTCAACGTTTTATTCCTGCCTTATCCACCCAGCCATGTCTACAGCCAAAAGTTAAAAGGAACATATATATATATGTAAAAATAATTATAAGTAATTTAAAATACCTAACACTTGTGCTAAAGTTAAGTAATAAATCCGTTTATATCTTTAATTAAATTTTCAATTATAAATTACAATAAATTTCTGATTTCTTTCCTAAATTTCACATGATGTTTTTTATGCATTTAAATTTTATCCAATATTTTTCTCTTTTTCTACTGTAGATAGTAAACTATCTTAAACAAACCATTACTGATAAAAAATTAGTGATTTTAATACCGAAATGATGTTTAATTTATTACTACTGCTACCATAATACCTTCCCGCTTTCAACAATGCCCACAGAAGTGATTATGCAGCCTTAATTTTGGCAGCCATATACTTCCGTTTAAGGCTTTAAATAAAGAAAATATTCACTTTACTATATCTTTTTTAATTTTAAAACTAAATTTTGTAAAATTTACGAAATCAATAATTTTTACGTCGTAGTTAGAACAAAATCTACTGCTTATATTGTAAATATCATTAAGCAAATAAGGTATTTTCTTCCTCTTTTTTTTGCATGCCTTCGCGGTGTAATTGAAAGCAAACTCGACGCATATTCGAGAGGTCCAGGGTTCGAGTCAGGACGAAGGCAACGCTCAATTTTCAAGTCTCCAGCTTCAAAAAAATCTAATAACGCTACAAGTAGCGCCCGAACTAAAAAATGTGCTGGACGATAATTCGTCACCACCAAGATTTGGCGAATGGTTCCTCTCATCCCCAGTCGCTCTTTAAAAGGGGGAGTATATAAGGTATTTTCTCCTTCCTTTCCGCATGTTTTCGTGTGTAATGGTTTTTGAGAGGTCCAGGTTAGAGTCACGGTGAGGGTATTGCACATTTTTCAGTTCTCCTGATTCAAAAAAACTTATTGCCTCTATAGTACTACATTAAAAAATTTCAACTTTAGCTTTCTTTTATGCGTGTTTCGTTTTTATAGCCTATAATGAAATGAAAATCATTTTGATGCTTCTGAAATGTAGTAATTTGAAAGCTTTACTACAAATTTTAACATCCATTAGAAAATTTTGAATACCGTTTTATAATTTTTTATGTAATTTTATTCAACGGAAGGGTATTATTGCGTATATTACAAATTTAAATATAAGAATTACTAACAGGAACTTAAAATTTGGCGTTCCACAGCTATGCTTATCATTCTTAGCAATGGTCGACTTCTTGGCTTCATTATTTCAAGTCGAAAGAATCCTTTCAATTTACTTCAGATTATCATAACCATTTCTAAGCTGTATTAAAAAGAACTCTCCTGCCTCAGATTAAAGACCAGGGATTAATTTGTAGAGACATTAAGTTATTTAGTAGCAGGAGACATGAAAAATATGCAATTCCTTCGCCGGGAATCGAACCACGGACCTCTGAATTACCGGCTCAGTGTGCTGACCATTACACCACGAAGACACGCTAAGAATGTGGGAGATATACCTTATATACTCCCCTTTTTAAAGGGCGACTAGGGTTTTAGGGGACCTAGTCGCCAAATCCTGGGTGTGGAGAGTCATCATCCACAACCCTTTTAGTTCGGGCGCCACTGTAGAGACATTAGGTTATTTCGAAGCAGGAGACATGAAAAATGAGCAACGCCTTCGTCGGGAATCGAACCACGGACCTCTCGGTTACGCGTCGAGCATGCAGACCACTATACCACGAAGGCATGCGAAGAAGGTGGGAGAAATACCTTATAAATTAACCAGAAATAAAATGCTTTGTGGTGGTATTGAAGCAATCTAACTACTACCTTAAATCCTGGTTTTATACAGTTACGGTCATTTTATAGGGCTATAAAATTCAAAGTAGCAAATAACTAAACAGTAACATAAAAGACTCTCTGACGCATTATAGTCTAGTCTGACTTCTGAAGTAGATGTATCAGAGCCAAAGTAAAATCAAAATAAAATATTTATTAACATACCGACTTTATAATGAGACGAACTGAAATTAACAGAAACTGAACTTCCGTTCATTCGAGGGTAGAATAAAAGCTGCTGAATTCAATTTTAAGTAAACTGAATGTATTAGCAGTATAAGAAGAGTTTGTATTTAAATCTGGCTCTCCTTGATTAACTGCACAAGGGGAATCAAAACAAAAAAAAATCTTTGCCTGGAAGTCGCAGAAGACAGGAAATAAAATGCTACAGCTTTATATCACAAAAGATGCCATTTCTTTAGGAGAAAATAATTGTTGTTCAACTTAATGTAATTAGGCTATAAGGTGTTCAAATGTTTGAATAGGTCTTCATTAAAATACTTCTCATTGAATCCTAAATTTAATATTCGATGGATTAACCGGGATATAAATTTAAAATTCCATAGAAAGAATCTTTAATTTCGCTTTTCCGGATTTCGATATCTCATCAGAACGTATGTGGAAATCGAAATAATATTTTATTCGTTATATTATTCGATCTTTCTTGGTATCTTTTGCAATCATGATTTCTGATATAATTAATAGAAAAAAAGTAATACTTCTGTGAATAAAATACGCATTTTTATAGCGCGCAATTTCCCGAGATAAACTTCTATCTGCAAGATTTCATGAATTTAGAGATTAAGGACTTTCTTAATAATTATTTAATAGTTAGCTCCTTGTACGAAGCAAAGAAAATATTGTAATTGCGAAAAATTTCGGGTATCAACGAAAATATGCATTTTGAGGGCTTTAGAATCCCTCTGAACAACTGATTTCTTTTTGAGTAACATCTGTACGTAAGGGTCGAATAAAGGACTATTTCTTCCAAAAAGGATTGAAGGATCGTAAAATCTATTTAAAATGGACTCAGAAGACAATTTTTCGTAAACTCTGTACATACTACGTACCTATGTATATATATCGCATAACTCAAAAACGATTAACCATAGAACGTTGAAACTTTTTATATGGGCTGCTATAAAATACACACCTCACTTTTATATACATATATATACCCACCTTCTTACCATGCTCCTCGTGAGCTCTGTATTTTTATTCTTGTACTTGTATGTTTATAATTAGTGCATTTTTTTAAAGATTCAGTTATGTTGTTCTTACGTTCAGGTAAAGGTTTTTGTACCTTTAGTTAACCCATTGAGTGGCGTTCCCGAGTTAACTCGTTTTTCTCGGGAAACGTTTTTCTTTCTGAATGACTGTTTTGCCTATTGGTTTTTTGAAGCAACCAATCATGAAGCAGGATTTATATAATCCTATATCCTTACTTTCAAGCAATAAATATGTGTTTCCATTTCCTCTTTCTTGTGCAACGAATTTAGCCGAGTTAAACCGAGTTAACCGAATTTAACCGATTTAAAACGCGGCACTGAACAGGTTAATTTACATGCAATAGTTGTAGAACTATCAGCAGTTTTAAAATGTCGGGTAACGTGTCGGGTATTTGTTTACATTTGAAACACTTCATAGTACGGTGAATTAAGTCAGTTGGTGTACTAATTCAGTGTCTTTTTACCCAGTGTGGCCAAAAATCAACTTTTAATTTTGTGCACCGAAATTTTGCCTTTCGAGCCGTTTGACAAATTGCTTGTTTTGGCCTAAAAACTGTAATTTTAATTGTAAAATTATTTTTTTAATTGTGTTTAATTTTATTTGGTGCTTTAAATTGTTCTGTATTTTACAATTTTTAAGGGAGATGTTTTGAGTCTTTATATATTTTTGCCTTGCAGCAAAATGAGAACTGAAACCATTGAATGATAAGTACATTTTTAATGAAATTCGAGGAAATAAGTTTGAACGAAATGCAGCAAAAAAAATGCGTGAAATTTAATAAGCCGTACAAGAAAGTCATGTTGTGTCTCCTTAAGATATTTTTAATATATCTGCAAGTCCGTTTGGAAAATACATACCTTCGTAAATTCCGAGATATATAAGAGAATGTATTCGTTAAGGAACACCACTGTTAGTAGCTAGTTACTGACTTCTAGATCGAAGACTTTTTTCCAAATATTTTAGCAGGAAGTGAGAAATCATTTACAGTTTTAAGAAGCAGTCATTATAAAATTAATAGCTTTGAAATTTTCATGCAAAATATGGAGCATTTTGTATCTAATTTACTAATTAAATGAATATTTATTAGCTATTATTTATTATTTATTTTGAATATTTTGCTTTACAGAACCACATAAAATGTTAGATTTTATGACTTCCTTCTACAACAGTAAAGGAAGTATTGCAATAGCGAAAAATTCTGTGCATTTTGATCGCTCTCGAATTAATTTGAACGACTTTTTGTGTGGCATCTGTTCGTACGAACATAATAAAGACCTATTTTTTCCACAGCGAATTGTAAAATGGATTCAGAAGGAATTTTATTCGTGATGTCGGTACGCAAGTACGTATATAGGTATTTAACATAGCTCAAAACCGTTTAGTTTGTAAATGAGACTGCTATAGCATCTAGTTGTGCACCTTCCTTTTCTGTTGTAATCGGCTGCGAGAAATATATATATGTGTGTATGTATGTATGTATACACCCACTGCTTTAGCCGGCTCGGCGAGCTTTCTATTTTTATTCTTATATGTTGGTAAATTGCGTATATTTTTGCTTTAAAAGTGAATGAATTAAGTTGTTCTTATGTTCTGATTAAGATTTTTATACCTTGAATTAATCTTCATGTAACAATTATAGAATAATGAACAATTTAATAGTGGCGTTTATTTGTTTAAATTTGAAACTCTTGGCATTATAAGGAATTCACCAACTTCAGTTTCTTTTTCACCGATGTTATGCACCGATAATTTTGTCTTTCTGCCCGTTTGAGTCATTGCTTGTTTTGTCCTAGAAACTCTAATTTTAAATGTAAAACTTGCTTTCTTAACTGTTTTAACTATATTGGTGTTTTAGGTTTTCTGCATTTTACAATTCTGAATGAAAATGTTTTGAATGAATATTTTTTTGTGAATATGTATTTTTGCCTGAACTGATTGAATGCGATATATATCCCTGATGAAATTCGAGGAAATAAATTTGATTGGAATGCAGCAAAAAATGTGTAAAATTTAATAGGTCGTACAAAAAAGTCATCAAATTTTCTTAATAAGAGAATTCCTTCCCCTCATATTTTTAAATTGCTTCCTTAAAAGACGTTATCTTATTTTGAGAAACTTTACTTTACATAGTATCCTTTATGGCTGTTAAAACATAAAACTGTAAGCTTAGTATATTTTGTGAGTTATTGTTTAAAAAGAAATTTTGCACGAGTATGCGGTTCTTAAAATCCATCATTTAACCTATAGTTAAAACTGCATAAAATCTTCAGAATAGATGGTTTGAGAAATACGAAAATTAAAAAGTAATTAGTATTACGAAATAATTTTGATTTTAGCAAACCATATCAATTAGGTGCAAGAGCAATACTCGGGCTTTGCTACATTTGCAATGGAAATGTGATTTAGCACTTACGTGAAAATGTACTTATGTGACTTAGTACTTATGGGTACATGTACTTATGTGACTTAGTACTTATGGGATCATGTACTTCTGTGACTTAGCACTTAGGTGAACATGTTCAAAGGCTGTACTTCTTTGAACTGAATGATAAAATAATAACTCAAAAACAGCCTTATTCATTTGAGACGGAACTTAGTGCTAAATTACTTTAATAATAACAGTATAGTTCAAACGATGTAGCATCAAAACAATCCTTTTTTTATCGTATGCGCGTAAAATTCGACACACCTACTCAGAATAACATCCCGTCTGCAATTCTCAAACCGCCAGACAGGATTCAGTGATAGCCAATTAGGAAAATTTCATGCTTACTATGCATGCAGAATAACGTAATAACTGTTTACCTGTGTTATATTTCTCGCAACCTGTATTTGAACCTCTGAAGTGCTCATTCGAACCCTTCAGAGAATTAAACTAAATTAAGTCAAATTAAGCAACGATTGGAAATGATAAGAAAAACAACCACCCCACTTCGGAGAGAGATTTTCTTCCGTCATCACCGACGGATCGTCCTCATTTCCTCCAGACGAGAGAGGCTGGTTTATCTTCAGCTCTGGATGACACTCCGCAACCCGATTTGAAATCGGCCCAAGGAATCCGAACCCGTTTCTATCGAGGCTGCAGCTGCGCTCCCTGCGGGCTCTCATCTTTGTTTATAGAAGTCGGACGGTTTCTTTGATCTCTTTTAATCAAACGAGTCCCCCTTACTTGCCATAAACAATCATATTAATTTTCACTTCTATTAATAGGATTTCAAATTCATTGACGTAAGACACCGACTTCAATAGCAAACAGCATTAATCATCACTGCAAACATCTTTTATTTTCCGACTCTCAACATACAACAGAATATCTCTTAAGCGGCAGCAATGAGCCCTCATCGATTCCGGATAAGAGATCTTACCGGATCATTGAAAATATATTTCCCCGTGTTTGTTTTGTGATGCCGTCTGTGAAAACTGCAGCATACAAAGTGCGCCTTTAAGTGTTTTTACTTCCTTGTACGCAATAAAGGAAGTATTGTAATCGCGAAAACTTTCGGGTATCATATTTCAACGAAAATATCCATTCTGACCTTTCTTGAATCCATTTGAACCATATTTTTGCATCATATCTGTACGTATCGGCAGAATAACGAAACGGATTGCAAAGTGGATTTAAAATGGATCCAGAAGAAGTTTTCTCGTGTCATCTGCAGGTGGGTACGTATGAATGTATCTCACATAACTCAGAAATGAGTGGCCCAAGAACGTTGAAATTTTAGACATAGGACTGCTATAACATGTAGTTGTGCACCTACCTTTTTGGGTGCAATCGGTTATATATATATACAGAATGAGCATATATTACGAGTATATGTTTTCCTTGCTTTGGGGAAGGGCCAGAATTTTCGGGTGAACTATTATAATTAAAATGCATTAAAATGGTTCATCGGCTAATTCTGGATATTAAAAACAAGGATTTTTGTACAAGGGATTTTAATTGGTTTCAATGTTCCTTTCTCCTGATAATAAAGTGACACTGAATTTGATTGAATTACTCTTCTTTGGAATTTTTTAAATTCCTTTAAATTTCATAAAATTCTTGAATTGGGGTATGCTTGTTTAAGGGTTTTCGTTTTAACAATCTTAAAAATTCTTTGTTGCATTTATAGGATTACTTGTAATTTGTTAATTATGAATTTCAATTTTCGTCATTGTGAAAAAGTAGTTCTAAATTTCTTACTTTATGTATATATATAATAACCTATATATATATATATATATATGTATATACACACACACTCTGTTGCTCGGTTTGATGAGCTCAGGTTTTTAGTCTTACATGTTTGTAAACCGTGCATTCTTTGCATTAAAAGTGATTGACGCTGCTAAAATTGCCCGTAGAAACCCATAAATTTTTTATGGGGAATTGGCCTACGGGTACCCATACAGTTCTTCGGGTACCCGTAGGCCAAATCCCCGTAAAAACCGGTAGAAAGAAACCGGTACAGCTGCACGGATACACGTAGATCAAATCCTCACAAAAACCCATAGAAGGAAACCAGACAGCTGTACGGGTACCCGTAGTCCAAATCTCCGTAAAAGCCCTTAAACAGAAACCTGTAGAACATATAGGTCTATAAACAAAATCCCTGTAAAAACCCATAGCCAGAAACCAGAACTTTAAGCGTATCCCTAGACCAAAACTCCATTAAAAAAATGGATATCCCGTTGGTCTGTTCCCCAGAAAAACTAGTAGACAAAAACTCAGACCTATGCGAACACCCATAGGCCAAATCTCTGCAAAAGCCAGTACACAAAAGCACAAAAATCTACAGACTAATACAGGCACCCACTGGCAAAATCACTGCACAAAACAGTAGACAAAAACCCTTAACAAAACCAATAGAATTATACCATAGTGGAGTATCCATACACAGAATCCATATAAAAAACAATACATAAAAATAGAACTGTATATCAAATTTTCATAAAAACTAATAATTATAAGCATAAACCGGCAGAAGTACACATTCAGCAGTGATGAAATGTACAGACCTAAATAGGGGAAGCACACAGAGTAATTTTAAATAAAATTCAATGCGAAGAAACTTAATAAAATTTTATAAATATATCTAGAAGCCTACAAGCCCCTGTCCTTCTCTATGCATATCAGTACCTATAAACATATTACAAAATACTTATATAAATTCTCTTTACAAAATTTTAAACTTCCTTTATACAATTTTGAAAGTAATAGAAAAGATAATAACCAAAGTCATGATTCACATGGTATATGCTGTGAATCATGACTTTGATTATATATATTTTTGATTTAATTATTTAATCAAATCAATAATATATATAATACTGTATCTCATTACATATTATGTTTTACACTGTACTTCAATTCTAACGAATTGGGAAATTAAACAATGGAATTTAATCACATCAGCTTGTTTAACAATTTGACACTAACGAGAATGTATTGCCAAAGGATGGTACTTGCTTAAATTTTAAGTTACCTGCAGTGCACTAAACCAAATTAAAAAAAACTAGACAAAATCCTAATTTTCAGGAAGAGAAACACTATTACAAGTAAAAATATTAAATAAACAATCAAGCAAAAAGAATAAGGGACTTGATTATTAGAAATTTAGAAAAGAGTTCATGACGTACATACATACAGATAGATGTTTTGCATGGAATTTGAATCCTAAAATATAATGAAGTGAAGAAATAATAATATACAAATACTGTGTCGACCATCTTTTTTACAGTACTTTGAACGTTACCTGTATCTGTCAGAATATAAATGAAACATCAATATAAGAATACAATAAACTAGTGAAGGTCAGTAGAGACCAACAGAATTCTATGGGTACCAGAAGAAAGTTTTACTGGTTTCTATGGGGCATTATGAAACCAATAAGAAAAACCCACAGAGACTAACAAAAACTAGCGAAAGTCAACAGAAACCCATAAAAAATTTTACTGGTTTCTATGGGGCATTTTTAGCAGGGAAATTATGTTGTTCTTGTGTTCCGGTTAAGAGTTTTATGCCTTTATTTAATCTGCATGCAATAGTTGTAGAATTATCAACACCTTGAAAATTGCTTAAGTGCTACTAAGTCTAACGAAGATATGAAACTCTTTAGTAAAATAGTGAATTATGTCAGTTTGTTTACCAACTTCCAGTGTTCCTTTTGCAGAGTGGAACCGAAAGTAAACTTTCAGTTTTGTGCTCCGAAAAATCTGTCTTCTTGCCCGCTGGCCGAATTGCTTGTTTTAAAGTAGAAACTCTAATTTTAGTCGTAAAAATTGTTTTTTTAACTGTTTTAACTGTATTTTGTGTTTTATGTTTTTCTGTATTTTACAATTTTTAATGAAGATGCTCTCAGTTTTTATGTGTTTTTTGCCTTGCCACGAAATCAGAACTAAATTCATTGAATGAAAAATATATTTCTAATGAAATTCGAGGAAATAAGTTTAAAATTAAATGCAGCAAAAAATGTATATAATTTAGTAAGCCGCACATGGAAGTCATGTGGTGTCCACATCAGACCTTTTTTATTTGTCGGCCACAATTAAATAAATAATATCAAAAATCGAACAGATTATTTAAAATTAAAATGTATACATTGTTATATTTCGGAAAAATTTAATTTTAAAAATACCATGATATGGAAGTTGCAAATTTCGCAGTGTGATGACTTATATATTCAAACGTTTGCTTGCTTACAAGATTGTGGCCTTAGTTTTAAAAATTCGCTCTGTATACAATGAAGCTTTATAACATCACGCACTGCCATAGAAGAACATTTCTCAGCAAATCTTACAAAAATCAATAGTTTTTCGTTGCCTTTTTTCCACATAACTCTCTGAGTATTAAATCCATCTTCATCCTTCCCTCCTCCTAATCATCTTCCTCCTTTAACGGAATATGTTCACCTATTTCGTCGTCATTTTGAAAGAATCTGACAGAAAAATAATTTTCTACGTTAGTCTAAGCTTGCACAACCTCTTCATAAGCATTAATTTTCTCCGAAGTTGTAACTAAATCTAAGATATTGGGCACGGGCGCCGGATTTGTTTTAAAACCAAGCGAATCATTGACGCTAGATTCATTATCTATGAACATGATCACAGGCCACAGTTTACACCATCAGCAAAGTAAAGTTATTCACATTTTTTTCAGGCAAGACTCAAAGTAGATATGGCATTTTTCATTGCAAACTGTTTTTGAGAGTTCGTGGACACTACGTTCATTATTCACATATTGACGCCTGAAAAGGGATCGTCATTTACATTGCGGATAATTCATTGATTGGATGAGACTTGTTACGTTGGGCTGCAGACACATAATAGATACGTTTACTACATTTAAGTCCTCAGATTGTTAGCTTATCACATATTTTATAGTCCTAAATTTCGGATTTAAATTCAAATTTCATAAACGCCTTTTTACTTCGAAGAAACGAAGAAAACGAAGAAAAACGGATTTTAAACGAAGAAAAACGCATGTATTGTAATAGCAAAAACTTTTGGGTATTATATTTCAACGAAAATATCCATTTTAACTGAAATATCGAATGAAATTTATCGATGTTTTTGCGTGACATCTGTACTTAAGGACAGAATAAAGGACTCTTTTTAATCAAAAATATTATAAAACTGATTTAAAATGAATTCTGAAGAGATTTTTTTTCGTGGCGTCTGTGCGTACGTACCTACGTATGCATGTATTTCGCATAACTCAAAAACGAATAGCCTCAGAACGTAGAAATTTTGTATATAGGATTGCTATAACATGCTGATGTGATTAGTTGCAATTGGCCTCCCCAAAGCATATAAATGTATGTATATATACGTATATCCACTCTGTTATTCGGCCCGGCGAACTCAGTTTCTTTATTCTTATATGTTGGTAAATTGTGCATTTTTTTGCTTTAAAAATAATTGAATTATATTTTTCTTATCTTCCGGTTAAGGTTTTTTATGTCTTTAGGTAACGCGCATGTTATAGTAGTAGAATTATCAACAATTTAAAAGTTGTTTAAGTGCTGCTAAGCCTAAATTGTTTGTCATAGCAGCCGTATTTGTTTACATTTGAAACTTAGCAGAACAGTGGATTTGTTGCCAATCTTGAGAAACTAAGCTTCGCAACAACAAAGATAACGCCATCTTTTATTATTGCGAATTAAATCATGCTTAATCCATTCTGGAATTTGCTCGAGGAAATAAGTGTTTAAAATTTACTTGTTAATTTTTAATATATAGTTATTTGAGTTTTTTATGTGTTTTTGCCTTGTCGCGAAGTGAGAACTGCATTAACTGAATGACAAATACTGAATCGTCTGTGAAAAACTGTTTTTTTCTTTTTTCTTTTTTTTTTTTTTGTGTGTGTGTGTGTGTTTTGTTTTGTTTGTTTAATATCTTTTATACATCGTTTTAGATTTATTATAGTATTTGAATGTAACATGTGGCAACGATTAGATAATTCTTCAGATGTTATACACAATTTTTGTGCATTCTGAGTTATAAAATGAATGAGATGTAACGTTGTTAAGTGAACACCTAGCGCCAGAGTGTAGCTGTGGTAAACAAATATAGTGAATTTTAAAAGAGTTCATTTATTCTATTGTGGTTTATGCGCTCTACTTAAATTATTAAATCTACTTCGTCGATGACGAAGTAGATTTAATTCGAACAAATAAGTTTAAATTAAATGCAAAATGCGTATAATTTAATATTCCGTACAAGGAAGGCATGTGGTGTATACATCAAATTTTTTGAATTAAAGCAATGACATGTCTACAAGCAATTGCGTTTAGAATGTAAATAAACATCTTCAAACTTTCAAACATTAACCATTGCGCTTTGAAGGCAAAGAATTGTGTACAAAGATTAACTGTTGCGTTTATAAAGCAAAGGTTTGCGTGCAAATATTAACTGTTGCGTTTTGAAAGTAGGAAATGTTTATTAAAATTATTTACCTTTAAGCTTTAAAATTTCGTTTTTGCTGTTACTTGATGCTTTTTGAAGATTCTTTGTTACGAGTTTCGTTATCTGACGTGTGTTGTAAAATTCCATGTCTATTTATATGATTCCTTGTCTGATTGGCCTTGTTGATGCCAAATTAAGTGCAAGCTGCAAACATCATTGGCTCATCTTTTAATAAAATCATTGGGACATCTGAAATAATCCTTAAAACTCTTGAGATATAATTTATCCGCTAGTCAATTTTATTAATACTTTGCTGATTAAGTTCTAATGAAATTGAATTGCATGATTAGTAAAGAAATAATGTAAATGATGTTCTAATTGAGATAATAACAAAACAACGTTTAGATACTTGAAGTCTCTTCTGTTTCAGTTAAGTTAAATCTGTATTTTTCTAGACTTAGAAATATAGATCAATAGTTTTTCGTTTTAAGTACTCTCCGAGAAGAGAAGACTTAATGAAACAAAATGCTCTAGAATAGCTTTTAAAATTATTAGAAATACTTGATTGGAATGTATTTGATATCGTCAGAAATATGCAATTCTTTTAGAGGAATGTATAAACTATTAAGCTGAATGTGCACTTTAAGCATGTGTTTCATTAGAAAATTAATGTTATACATCAAAATGACAAAGATAAACCGAAAGTGAACTTAATTTAAATTTAAATAAAAATTACCTCCAAGATTATAGAAGATGTAATCTTGGAATTATTAGATGTAATTTTGGATTCCATCTTGGAATTATTAGATGTAATCTTGGATACCATCTTGGAATTATTAATGTAATAAAAAGAGAATATTCATGTTACAATTACTTCCAAGATTTTTAGCAAATTAGCATGTTATTAACATAATAAAAAAGGGTTGGAGCGTACTGAGAAATTCTGAAATTAGTATATATTTAATAATGTGGCGTGCGTACGGGTTCGTTATGGATTGAATGCACAAGACGTTGAAAAGTTAACAAAATTTTATTCTTTCCACAAAAAATAAATTAAAATGCTGAACTATTTCTTCAGAGATATTCGCACAGTATCACAATATCCAATATCTCAAACGTTTAGCAAAACTCAATTCAAAACAGATAAACTAATTCTGTCTCACAGCGAAATCGCTACAGCATTAGGTTCGCTTTAAACAGCTACAACTGCAACTGAGATGGGGTGCTTCAATTCGGCTTTTATAAGCTTTTTAATTATCACTAGAACAATCTCGATTTTTCTAGATTTTTCTGGATGGCAACAGTAATTACGTGATATTTATTTATTAAATATTAAAGGCAAGCGCTCTTTTATTTTTATTTTTCCGACGTTTTCTCTTCAAAAATCGTCTGCGTTGCACGGTAAAATAAAGCAATTTTAATTATAATTCTAAATAAATAGCCAAATAAATATGAAATCCGTAACAATAATTTAAATACATATTTTTGTAGTATTTATTAAAAATTGTACAGCAGAGCTTTTCAACCTTGTGTGCCCTATGCACTCCTTTCACCGTTGCTAGAAGATCATTCCCCTTCTCCTTTCTAAAACTTAAATACATATACACGTTTATATATATTTGGATTATTTTACAAATTAAACAACAAAACGTACAGAAAATGTTGGTAAATGTCAAACTGGAAAAATAAATTTTTATATTCATAAGTTGAAACTGAATACATACATTATAGTTGGCCGACCGTTTTTTCTTCTGAAACTGTGAAATTTCTCCTTAGTTGAGAAGCCCTGGAGTACAACTTTCAAATACTTCTCGCTTTTTCAAAAGTTTCATGTGAAATAATTTCGAACATGCGAAACTTGTAATAATAATATGGGGGCTAGATCGTTCTAGTAAACTTCGATACCTTTCGATTATTCGGCACGATATCATATTTTGAACAAAGGGAGTTTGAGAAAAGAAATTTGAATTTCACTAGAGTTAATGTTTTCAGGTTGCACTGCAGGCTCTTGGATCAGGGGCCTGTTTAGTCTTTGAGAAAATCCTTAAATTCAAAACTCTTTTGGAGAAACTGAGACTAGAGGGTAAAGAAATGTACTACAATTGATTTCCGGTCATTGCGGCCTTTATGGTAACGATGAGGCCGACAAACTTAAAAAAAGTATAGAAATTGTTAAAAATGTATCTACAAATTGTTCTTACAATTCTGAAAATCTATACTGTCATTTTACATACATTTATACATTTTTTAATATAGAGGTGATTTTATGACGTGTGTCTCCATCAAGAGCTGAAGGGATATCTTGGAAAAGAAATTGTAAATTGCCAAACAAACAACGGAAAATAGTTGTGACCAGTTTAGGCTTGAAACTAGTCTCAAGTTTTTTTTTTTTTTAGTTGGAATTGGCGTTTGACAGCCTTTAGTCAATTCTAACTTTTACTGTCTATCATTTAGATATGCCAGGGACTTGGTAAATAATAAGTATAAGGAGATAACCTACGCGGCATAAGGCGAAGCTTAATCTGGTACTCATTGGACGAATTTGGAGATATTTATTAAATATTGCATCTCGAGAAGCGTTCGTGCTGGTGAGCTGTGATTGGTTGAAATTTCGATAGCTGGTTATGCTTTATTTCTAATTATTAAAGCAGTTAAGTTTGATTGGGTTATGTTTAAATACATTTTAGAGATTTATTTTGGTATATTAATTAATACTAATTAATTAATTTTGTACAAATAGGTCGAATCTTATCGCAAATGGCACTTTGAAGAGATTGCAGAGCTCCTGATGGTAAGAGATGATTGGCCGAGGAAGTCACGTGAGGTGGCGTGGACTAACCCTGGCCATTACTGCTTAATTTAGCACTTTGAGTAAGTCCTTGCATTTGAAGATGCACCTTTTGGAAATATTAACACATTCTTGGAAAACATTATATAATTTGAGTACACTATTACATTTTCACGCTATTATATATATATTTACATGATTTTTGATGCGTGTTAACACTTCGTGGAGTTCAGTTTGATAATTATGTCTACAAAATCCAAAGTCCATATCTGTGGGATAGTAAAGTCCGAATAATAAGAAAATTATGATATGATAAGAAGGTTAATGATAATATGAGCTTTGCCAGATCCAAAGTCCATGCTGTGGGATGCAAAGTCTCTTATAAACACTATATACATATGTACACGCACTGAATCACCACTTGGCGTTGTGAAATATTCCTCTCGGTCTTTTGGTTGCATTTTCAAGCTTTGGATCATAATTTAGGAGTTCTTTTAGGTGAGCATATTCAGAGTTTTAGATTTTTTGGAAGAAATTATGGCTTGTGGTAATAATTTGATCAGGAATCGGCCTAATTTTCAGTTCTTTATGGATTTGTTCGTTCCTTACGAACCATGGGACGTTTGTGATCTGTCTCAGTAGTTTGTTTTGGAAGACTTGAATTTTCTGACGATAAGTTTTGAATACTGTGGCCCATACTGGTATGGCATATAAAAGAGTTGGGCGAATTAAGGTGATGTAGATTTTCTTTTTGATCCTTATTTGAGGTTTGAGTTTCTTTTTATTTGCGGGAGGAGTGCTGTTTTTGCTATTGTAGCTTTTCTTAAGGCGTTTTCTGATTGTTCTTTAAAGAGAAGTTGTGAATCGAAGTAAATTTCTAAGTACTTTACACTATTCTTGATTGGTACAGGTTGGTTGTTAATTTTGATATTTACAGTTTATACTAGTCTCAACCACTTGGCGAGACAATTATACCGTGTTGATGCTCTTCCCGGTCCAAATTGCCCGTTGTTGTTGTCGTTTCCATTATCACATGGAACAATGGTTGCCAGAACCTACTCCGAAGAGAGGTTGGACTTCTGTTTTCCACCCCAAATTTTGAGGGAGAGCAAGCCGGGAAGGATCCGAGGTCTCCCACCCCTCTCCTCTCCCACCAATCCACATGACAGGACTTTCGGCTCTCCGCATATTTAAAGTACCACCATGCCACATCGACACTATACATTTACAAGCATCCATGTCTTCTCCGGGATTCGATCCCGAGCCCTTCGGTACCGTAGTAGGCTCCCCTAACCACTATACCGTCTAGACGACGGTACAGTGAAACAAACGACAACAAACTGTTCGTTTTGCAGCTTAAATGAAGAAATGGGTAGGATCCGCATCGGAAGATGCCCGGCGATAAGCGGAGCACAGGTTTTGGAGCGCTACAGGCCAAATGACGAGACGTTTTACATTCTGTTTGTATAATTTGTCTTATTCTCTGCCATTGGAAATTTTTAAAAATGTTTTCAGACGATCTAAGTAAATCACAAAGAGGCGATCGGCTATCTAAGTCAAAAGAGGCCTTTTTACCATTAAGTTCCGATGAGGGTTATTTCGAAGTGCACTGGATAATAATTTTTTTTTTTTGTATTTCAAATAGAACTTCCATACACGCATTCCTCACAAACATTTTGAACGGAGGAGTATTTCAAACACATTAAATTTTAGTTATGATATAAACAACATCGATGTCTTTCATGATTAGAATCATTTATTAGTAGTGATATCTGTACGACAGATTTAGAGCCTAAACGAAGTACTCTATGCGTCAAGAAAATAATGCTATGCATTTAGCTTAAAGTACGACGTATTAATGCATAATTATAATTTCATTAATTATTAATGTATTATTTCATTATTCCTATCTATTTTTCACAGAAAATTAATTATTATTCTTTAAAATATTTCTCGTAGTATTATTAACTTTTCCAGCCTAAATACTTTAGACACTAGAGCAATTTCAGAAATTAAAATAAGAATGCTGCTCCTTAAAAAGGTAATTCCCATTCGATGTTCATTTATTTTTTCTTCAGATTAGAGTGTCGTGTTAAAGACGCCCTAGTTTAAAGGAGATCTTGTTTGAAGCGTTGACCCGTTCCCAATGCCACCTAAAGAAATTACTTTTCCCTGGCGGCTGTGTGTCCCATTTTGTCAACATTCGGTTTTTAGTCTCAGTCAATATTCACCTAGATGGCCTTTTGACCAGGCGGATAATTTTGTTTTCGTTTCGAGTAATTATCATTTTAAGGAGGTTATTTTTTAGAGCACAACCTTTAAAAAAACCTGTGTACTGTAAATCATTATTATGAATTAGCAACACTTTAATATGCTTTCTCCCTTAAACCGAGAACCTGTGTAATTTAATTAGTGATTTTTAATGTGAATGTTTTCTAGTACATAACACATAAGTTTCTAAACTGTGATTTTCCAAAGAAACATCGTCATTCTAGTCGTTCATTTTCGATTTCTGGCATGGCGAATGTTGGATGGTCGACAAAAACGGAAATATTTCGAAGTTGCAACTTTCTCTTTGTAAAATATTAGAAAAAATATTTCATTCCGTGAATTTTGAATTTGGCTTTACTATACTCAAATGTTTTAAATTTTATTATTACTTAGAATTTAATATATAAAATTGTTTATCATTGAAATACCAGGATACTGTTGGGAAGCAATTTTTCGTTTTATAAATAATAAACGGTATCTGATTACGATTAAAATAAGGTATTAAAACTTATGTTTTAATTAAAGCAATGCACAGTTTTCTAGCACACAAATTAGAATACGCGAAACGTTTATAAATATTATTTGTTGTTCATGAATTCTTTTGTCGATGAAAAAGTAAGTAAGTATCGCGCAAAAAATTGCTTTTAATTTTAAGTTATTAAAATTATAAGTTAATTTTAAGTTATTATGAGTATTATTCAATTTTAATTTTAAGTTATTAAAATTGAATGTTACTCACAATAGAATTTCTTCTCTTCTTTTTACTTTCCATTCATTAGCTCTACCATTAAATATTTTTATAAATTTATCTCACAATTATTCCAAACAATAACAAACCCTTTTGGGCGATCCGTTAAAACTTTCTTTATATGTTTGATATATGGAAGAGCTTCTTTTCTAAACATATTTTTTATTTTTTTACCTATTCCATCCAGTTTATTATTAAATTTATTCGATTTATTATTTACTTAATTCTTTTTCGAAATCGGAGCTTATTGCATATTGAATTACATTCAAGTGCATTTTTAACATAACTAAATTTAGGCTTATGGCCTTCACTTCCTTAATATGATTTTTCCTCTATTTACTCATTGTACAAGCAAAAATTATCTTATCCTTTTTAAGCAAAAATATAGTTACTTTACACAAATTACTATCTGAAAAAACGCGGTGTCGCTTCCTAAATTAAATCCCTTCCTAAAATCCTAATAATAAAATTTAATTGCTTTTGTGTTGCAGCAATTATTTAGCTGTTTTGCCATATTTTTGGTTTAACATATATTTAAATATTATTTAATTTTACCAAAATACTTTTTTAATTTGTCTGTTTTTCTGCTTTCCAATTTCGAGAATTGCAGCTTTATACTGCTTTTTTTTTGTGCAGCATGATTCGTTTAAGGTCACGTCAGAGCAGATTATACCTTGACAACTGTTTTAAAAAGATTTTAACTTAATTTTTATTGCCGTTCTCTACAAATATCATGTAAAACGTTTTCATGCCTTGCATTGTTATTGTTGTTTTGAGTCTGGCCAGGAAGAAAACTTAAGCGAAAGTGAACGCTGCAATTCAAAAGAAGAAGGCAAGAGTCAAAAGTTTCATTTCAGAGTTAAAAAATATTTGGTTTAGAATTTAGTGACTGGGCAGGAGGTATCTGCATTAAAACGTTACGTAACATGCAAAGATCTTGTGTGTGTGTGTGTGAGAGAGAGAGAGAGGTGATTTATTTTGCTGTAGCTAATTTAGTATTAGATGACAGCTCATAGATAAAAGCACCATTTCACTTTTTAATCATGTTCAAGTAACCTGCTGCGTATGTGACAGAAAATTACTATGAAGTGGGTGATCAGATGGAATTTTGGAAGAAGAACGAACAGCCTGGTAGCTATTCCAGGATGATACAATTTTATGTGATAAATACATCTTATATAAGGGAGACGAGCCGGTAGAAGCTAGGCGACAGGTTGCGAGCACGAAGGCAAGGCGATAGACGTCGTTTCTTCAAGTAACACTAAAAGAGGAAAAAGTAATTCGCACTAACTGCGGTCGTATTTATAACCCGGAAAATCTTTATTTCAATCCTGAGCAGCGATCGGGCT
>KK114501.1:525673-569225 GCA_000611955.2 Stegodyphus mimosarum | reverse complement strand
GTTGAATGCTGGGATATATATATATATATAAGAAAAACGTAAGTCAAAATATAATACATAACTGACTTTGAAACGCCCATAAAACTTCTATAATATAAAGCAGTTAATAAAAATTTTAATTTGCTTATTTAACTAAAGAAGAATAATTTATAAGGTGAGCTTCCTTTTTATACATACAACAAAAATTTTCAAGTTGTTTGATGCAGAAGTAATCCTGGATAAAAGATGACCTTTATAAATGCGTGACGAAGCTTTCACAGCTATTTTTATTGAAAGTTAATTCCATGGACAAACATGTTGAAGTATTGCAGTCTCAGCCTTTTGTACACATGCACAGAATATATCGACAGAGGAAAAACAGTGGACTGAATTTCGGAAGCGTAAAATGTGCGAGCAGAAATACGTGAGACAATATGAAAGTTAGATGAAGAATATAACTGTTATGGATTCAGTTTCAGTGTAGGTTAACAAAGGTTTTAGTAAACAAATGTTGACGTTATTATCGGTTGAAAGACCATTTTTCGTTATGACATTCATGTGTCATATGAGTTTTATTGAAAGGACATCACAGAGATTATTTTTGAAATTACGCATGTCTCAGAGACATTTATTACATGGATGTTACTCTTTTTAGGATAGAAAGACGAAATAATCAAAGTTAAAGGAAATCTTAATTAAGGATCTATTGCAAAATAGAGTTTTATCTTACGCATTCTTTATCTTACACAAACGGTAAATGTTTTTTTTAAAGTATAATTTGCGATAAAAGGTTTCTTTTCCTTTTTTGCATATAAGAGCTAAATTTCAGATCTCAGTTTTTCACAATTTGAATACATCTTACGAATAAAAGTTCTGTATTTTTTTCCTTCGTTGGTTTTTTTCAACTGTATATTTTATACTTGCGTAACATTTGAACTTCCTGCTGGGCATTGTCCTTCAATTCACTGTTCTATATATAGTATATAAGTAAATATCTCTTGTGTATTTTCCCACGTTCAAATAAACAAACTCTCTCTAACTTAATTTAAAAAACACTTACTTACAAAGATATACAGTGACTATTATAATGAGAATTGCGGCAATATTTCGATCGAAACGGTAGAAATAGATAACAGAAATGGAATAAATTAGAATACTGTTTTTTGCAATTATGGAACTATTTCAAGACTTTCTGTTTCCTTCGTGGTTTCAGATAGAGTAACTGCACCACTACGATTCACTTCAGAATTTTAATTCTTGAGAAAGAACAAATCCGAAGTAAGGTAAATTGTGTTCTGCTTTCAAATAATTTTCTTAAAATTACACAAAATCTGACATTTCAGTATCTAGTATTTAAAAAATGGAACCATTTTCAAGGCGTCTGTATAATGTTTATAGCATTTTATCCTACGTGCCACTAATATTCTATTCTAAAACTTAATTTAGGAATATCTTACTTTAATTTTAATAATTCTTACAAGCAACCACTGATTTTCTGGAACATAAATTTACCGATACATATTACGTGAGTTATATGACCTTTGTGAGTTCATCCAACTTTTATTCACGATAAAATACGATAGCGAAGTCTTTTAAATAACTTTAAAGATCATCAGAATTTGCTAGAGGATGTTAAGATATGTAATTTCCTTGCTGCCTAAGTACGTTCGTGATAATGGCTTTAGCGAAGTTTTTACACCATCTCAGATTAATGGATTAATATCACGAATGATGTTCATCATCAAAGCTCACAGAAACGTGCTCTTAAAAGGGGCGGCGCTTGTTTAGGAATGAAAAGCATCAATTACCATTTATCGGTAATAAGATTCAAACGTATTTCTTACCTTCCATCTGAATCAACACTGTGTACTTTTATAGGTGGATAATTTTCTCTGATTTTACCGATAAGAATACCAACGTAAAGACATCGCAACGTCTTGTGAAACATTTAATATGTATTTGAATTATTCATAAATTTATATTCCCGTAATGAGCAACTTATAAAAAATACCAGGCATGTGCTAGAGTTTGTCAAGAATATTTTTTTAAGTTTATATTCATATAAAAACATCTTTAATAATGTCACCTTTCTTTGACGTAAGTATAAAAAAAAGGCGTGAAAGGCGTATGTACGCAGTTGTCTACATTTAATTCACCCTGTCAGTGATAAATGAAGAATTCATTAAATGGATTTCTGCCGCCTTCTCAGTCTTCAAGAGACATTTATATAAAATCACGCAAACATTTCTCGCAACAGATTTACAAAAGTGTCATTTCGTTTCGAATAATGAAAATTTTAAAACTGATGTACCATTTATGAAAATGATGAAGTGATAGGAAACGATGCGAAGGCGATGAAATATTAAACTGATCTGCAATTTGTGAAACTAGCAAAAGTCAGTTAAATAATTTAATTAGGGCTTTTAACATTAAAAATAAATTCCGATTAACATCACTTAATTAAGAACTATCAATTAAAAATATTAGAAAAATTCTTCTGGAATGCAGAAATAAGTTAATGATAATAAACGTTGGAGAAAAGGTCAATTTGAAATAAAGTAATGTATACTTTTACATCTAAGATTTATTTAATTTATAGTTGAATTTTGTTTAATTTTATGATTTAATTTTTTTATTCAAATAATATTTCACTATAAGTAAATGTAAAACTTTATTCCTTTGTAAATTTTATTATTTATTAGCCCAAAAGGGATGTTAGTCCCGAATGGGATGTTACACTAGAAACGGTATTTTGAATCTAATCCCTATAAAGGACGTATCACTTTTCAAATTGTTACCTCCAAATGATCGCCCTATTATAGTTAAAGAAATTGTGTATTATAGTTAAGGAAATTAAATAATGAAGAATCTGCATGAATGTATGCACGTTTCTCTCATTGTGAAAAAACGGCGGTACCTAGAGTCCTTAAATTTTGAATAACATAGTCCTCCACCCAAACATGGGTGCTTGGAAACCCGACTTCAGAATTTATTTCTTTTTTTTGCTATTTAGTGAAACTTTAACGAATTTTTGATTAACAAACTCAATGATTTCAAAACGAGTCCACTGTACAAAATAAAACATTTTTATCTCTAGCGGACGAGACTGTCTATTGGGAATTCTAAAGAAATGCTATTTTAAAATATCTTGTGATTTTGCAGCTGAATCGAACTTTATGTGGCGTAAGCGCCAAGAACGTGATATTTAATAAATAAAGCAAATGCACAAAACCTTAATAATGAAAAGGTAAAAAAAAAAAGATTTCATAAAGCTATCTTAGTGAGAAAATTGAGCACTGATATGATGAACTTAGAAAAAAAACAGAAAAATGTATACCAACACATAACGTTGCATTGGGAATTCTAAACGTGTAGTGCTATGTTACTTTAAAAGTTTTTGTGACTTTTCTGTTGAATTGTATATGGCGTAAGTGCAAAGAATTATTGTAATTTATTCATTAATTATTATTATTTATTAAAAAGTGAGCATTCTCTGAAAGTGATTATTAGCATTGATTTCTGTGTTTTATACAATAACACATATAAAAAAGTTATTATAGCAAATTTATTTACACTTAGTCTATTTAATTACGCACTCTTTTGAAAAACAATCGAAGCACCAAGAAGGACTTTTGCTTTTTAATTTGGTAGGCAAAAACATCTTGATCGAACACGCAAATGAACAGAATTGCGATCATAGCTCGCATTTCTAATGCGCAATTCACAAAGTATAAAACTAGTAACAGAGGCGGAAAATTTATCTCTTTTTGTTGCTGCCATAGTAATTCCGTAAAGAAGCAACTAAAGATGCCATTACCACGATATAGAAGATCTTACAAACAACTAAACGACTTGGTTTACGTGGTGGCATTGTAGAGTTGCTTGAAGCTGGGTAGTCATACCAAGGCTGCCACCTGCAGCGTACAGACACTGCTGTACAAAGATGTTGGGAGCAATGTTTGCTACAAGGAAATTGCTGACGGAATGAAGGCTGTGGAAGGCCAAGGAGCACAAATGCGAAGCAAGATAGGACGATTGTTCTCCAGGCTCGAACCACCCCAACGGTATCATTGCCGACTATTCAACGTATTACAGCCATGTCTGTACCTCCTGTGGTACCATCCACCATCTCACGGCGCTTGTCTGAGGAGGGGTTACGCTCACAGAGGCCTTTAAGACGTTTGCCTTTGACCCCACAACATCGGCGGAGTCGTCTGGAGTAGTGTCGCAGCTGATTATCATGGCTGTCATCAGACTGGCATCGTATAGTGTTCAGCGATGAATCCCGCTTCACTCTTGAAGCAAATGACCACCGTGTTCGTGTCTGGAGAGGACGGAGGCATACAGCCATAACCCCTAGTGTGATGGTGTGGGGCGCTATTTCTTATGACAGCAGTTTATCTTTAGTCATCCTTCATACATCTTTAACAGCTCAACGATATGTTGCTTCCATCCTGCGGCTGGTTGCATTACCCTTCATGGCACGTCATGCTGGGGCCATTTTCCAACAAGATAATGCCAGGCCACATACCGTTCGCATATCTCTGGACTGTCTCCGTGCGGTTGATCCTCTTCCTTGGCCAAACCTTTCACCTCCACCAAACCTTTCACCAAACGAGCATGTCTGGGACATAGTAGGCCGCCAGATTCGGGCACCACAAAATATCTCAGATCTGAAGCGCCAACTGATGAATGCCTGGCAGAATGTATCGCAGGATGACATTAGGAATCTCTACCACTCCTTGCCTCGACGAATTCAAGCATGCATTGCGGCCAAGGGCGATTCGACCATCTACTAATTTGAACACTCAATGGATGATTGTGAGCCATGAACAGGTACTATGACCTTGATTTTTTAATCATTTTATTATCTGTGTATGAGTTATACACATATTCAATTTCATCAAAAACGACCACTTCCTTCACAGTGCTTCGATTTTTTTTTTCAAAAGAGTGTACATTTCGTTGGTCGTGAATTAATTTTTGTATGTTTTAAGGACAAAGATGAATAAAACTTCACATAACCATTTTGACTAAGATTCCCTTGATTTCCACCGGAAGAAATATATTTCTGAAATGATTTCAAATATATTAACAAATGACATTATATATTTCTGAATATTGTGACTGCAATAAAGTGAAAAAAATGTTTCGCTGATATGACCATACGAGATTTGGATTTGAATTTCTCTATTATTGCTCACAATAATTTGAAGTTTCTGTATTGTTGCGCTCGTAGAAGTTTGTAATGGATTGAACGCACAAGTCAATGAAAAGTTAATAAAATTTGTTCTTTTCACAAGAAATAAAACAAAATGCTGAAATATTCCCTCAGTGATATTCGTACAATACCACAATATCTCACAGCAGTTATATTTTTAAACTACTAGAATATAAACAGAATTCAAATTCAAAATACAGAGAAAGTTATTTCGAACTTACAGCGAATTCGCTACAATCAATAATAGCACCAAGTAAACAACAACAGTTAGCTTAAAACAATTGCAACTGAGCTGAGATGTTTTCTTACAGCTTTTACAAGCTTTTTAATCATCGCGAGAACAGTCTCGTAAATTCTATTTTCTCGATTTTTCTGGATAGCGAAACAGTACAATTATGAGATATTTATTTATTAAATATTAAACGCACGGGCTCTTGTATTTTTACCTCTCCGGCGTGGCTTTCTCTTAAAATTCGTCACGTGCTGCGTTGCACGGGAAAATTCTGCATATGATATACGTAATTTTTGTGATTTCTAAGTTATAAATAAAAACATTTATTTCGAAAGTGTTGCTACTGCAATTAAAATTCTAAATAAATAGCTAAATCGCCATTTTGTTTGCTTTTACCTTTCCTATTATGCTCTGCTATGGTTCATCTCAACTACTTGGCGTTTGGTGAGTATGCTGTTAATTGTGCCATTTAACTTCCTTTGCTTGGTTAATTGACGATTTATTCATGGAGGTTAAGGAATTAGACTCCCTGAAAGCTAAATATGTTAATATCATCCGCACTCCCGGAGCAATCTAGGAATGGATTAATTCACTTACTGAAGCCAGAGAACGCAACTATAAGGACAAGGATACTTAATGCTTCAACTCTCGCTGAAAGCACTAATATTGCCTTCTACAAAGATAACGAACTTAGAAATGAAACTGATGCCCTAAATTTACTCCCACAAGAGGTGCAAAAATCAACTCAAACTCCAGAAACCCCTCAAGTCTCAAATGAAAGCGACTACGCTATGAATAATGAAGATATTGAGCCTTCAGTCTCAAAACAAAATAAATCTAAGAAAAAACGCGCTATTACAGATAGCGAAGGATATATTTCCCCTCGCAACTCCGTAAAAAGAACACTCTCAAACGATAAACAGAGTGAACCGAAATAGTTAAATAAATACTCCGAACTTAATCACGAAGATCACAAGGATGAAGAAAATGAAGATGATTTTATGCCCCCCAAAACCTAAGGTCAATGTTCCCTCAATCCCAATTGTACTTGATGGAAATTGGGAAACATTAAAAGAAGAAATTGAAAGTCACAATATTACAAATTATAGAGCCAATATGAAAGAAGAAACCTTTGCTCTACGAATTTGCAAAATAGATCGCTATAGATTTATAAAAAATTACTTCAAACGCGTGGAGTTCCTTTCCACAGCTTCAAATTAAACAGCGAAAAGCCTATCAAAGCTGTTATCAAAAAATTACCCAAAAACACAGACCCTGAAGTTATCAAACAGGAGCTAATTAAAAAAGAAATCCCTGTTTTAAAAATACGTCAACTCACTCTGTAAGAGAAGGAAACATAGTTAAATTGCCGCTTTTCCAAGTTGAGTGCAAGCGTTCCTTAGAAGGTAAATGAATCTACAAAATCAAAAAACTTCGTGGTTTAGATGTATTCATCGCCATTTACAAATCTAAATCTGGGCCCGCGCAGTGTTACAAGTGTCAAAGATACGGGCACACACGGGAACTTTGACTCTATACAGCACGATGCATGAAATGTGCAAAGCAACACGAAACATACAATTGTACTCAGGAAAAAGAGGATCAAAAGCCTGCAACTTGTGCCCTCTGTGATAGAGATCATGTTTCTACGTACAAAGGTTACATTAAACACCTTAAAAGTATCTTTAAAGCCATACGAGCAGCCAAAGCTAAAAACGAAGCTTCAGAAAGAAATAATTTCCGACTTGCGGAATCAGAATTTCCTGCCTTATCCAACACACACATAAAAAAAACATCCCAGACATCTCTTCAGCTTGGTTCAATAAAAAGCAAGAACCAGAAAAGGAAAATGATATATTCTTTTTCACCTGGATAAAATTCACAGGCAAAAAGCCAAAGAATTTTTCGTAAAATTTAAATCTGCAAAATCCACTATGGACAAACTCCATGCTGGAATTTCTGTCTTCGATTATTTTTCGAATCTCGACTTGAAATTCTACTTTACTACAATTCCATAAAAGCAACTTTAAACTCCCTCCACGACTCACGCATCGTTCATCGATATTTTAACTGTTTATTGTGTACTTTACCTAAATTCATGAATTTTTATCTTCCTTATTCCGCCTCCGTGCGACGATGTATATTAGTGTACATCATATTTTTTCAAATCAAGCAAATGTTAATATGGTATTAATATGTAATATACTGGTTAAAACTGTCTTTTGTAGTTGTATACCAGAAGTAAATAAACGATCAATATCATTTTTCGTACCAGTTACTTTATTTAAACATGTTTACTATATATAAATATAAGAAATGATGGACACTTTAATAATTTTCCTGTCAAGAGTACAAAAATCTCTCCTAAATATAAGATCTAAATATTCCTGTCTATAAATACCTATATATAACAAGGAAGTAACAAAAATATTTAGATACTATTATACAATGCAAATAAACTTAGCTAACTCATTTATGTTTTAAGTAACATATGTGAAAGAATGATAAATAGAACATATTAAATTTGTTTGCCCTTAAACTAGAGTAAGTAGCCCAGTTTTAATATCATACGAATGCCAGATTGAAGTAGCATTTACGTTTATGTACGCAGATATATTATATGATGTAGACATGTTGTAGAGACATTAGGTTATTTCGAAGCAGGAGACATGAAAAATGAGCAACGCCTTCGCCGGGAATCGAACCAAGGACCTCTCGGTTACGCGTCGAGTGTGATGATCACTATACCACGAAGGCATGCGAAGATGGCGGGAGAAATACCTTATAATGTAATAAAAAAGTATTCACTTTTATAAATTTAATTTAATTTAATTTAATTTCAGTACTTGTTTACATTGTTCTGTATAAATTTTCAAATCTTAAATTTTGATAGAAGATTCGTCAATAACATTTAAATAAACTGGATTAATTCTCGACCATTCTAAGAACAAATTATCTTGCAATTCTTTGAGGTATCTTGGATGTTGCACTCGAATGTTACGTATTATTTCCCATATATTCTGAATGGATTTATTATTGTTATTGTTGTCTTGTCCATGAATTTCATGGAAGAATGGTTGCCAGAGCCTCAAGGAGGTTGGACTTCTATTTCCACCTTAATTTTGAGGAAGAGCACCTCGAGATGGGGTCCGAGGGTTTCCCACCTCTCTTTCTTACTAACAATCCACAGGAGAGGACTTCCGGATCACCATAAATTTAGAGTGTTCCCCTGCCGCAAAGACACTATACATTTACAAACAGCCATCATTATTCATTCAGTGTATGTTAATAACGATATGGAATTAGTATTAAGAAATAAAAAAGAGTTTTATCCAATCTGACGCAATTTTCGTTGCCCAGGAGAAACATTCATTAACAGTCACGAATCCCTTTTCGTCCGCAGTTTACTTTTTATCTTTTTATCCTTAGGCAAATCTGATTTGTACCCATCTGTATGTGCATATAAAGCTACATTTTTCCTAACACCTGAGAATTCCTCACTTCTTTGATGCTACATTGTTTTGATTGAGTAGAAATTATGATAATTTTTTATCTTTCATTTACAGCTGAATTCTCGAATGTTGATCTTAATTTTTTTAAATTTTAATTTTAATTTTTAATCTTAATTTTTTTTAAATTTAAGTTTTAAATTAAACTATTCTTGTAGAATGAAAATAGATGTAATTTTTATTATCATCTGGCGTAGATTATAAGAATTATTTACATGCAATATTGCATTGAGGACTACATTTTTATCCACTGTCCGTATCCGGCCGCAGTCATTTATCATGTCTGAAATGTACCGAAATTAATGGATCTTCTCTGATCTCGAGAGATTCGAAGTTTCCATCACATCCCAAGTATCACAAGATCTGGAAATCATTAAGAATTCGTAGGCTTTCCACATCGGCTTTCTGCCACTTTCGATAAGAAAAAATAATAAATGATTATTTAGAAAGGATAATCTTGATGCGAAAAATTGAAACAGCTTAGTCTTGCAATTTTTAAATGTATTTCTAATCCTGTAATATAATCATTTTGGGGAAAAAAAGAGGGTAATTAGTAATTAAGTACAACTAAAAAAATCTGAAAGCTTTCAGATTTTACATTACGTTCAAAGGCACTTTTTTTAATGTTTAGTGTGTTCTTTTATTTATTAAATATCATGTTCTTCGCACTTAAACCATAAAATTCAATTTAATAGCATTATCGCAAAAATAATTTTAAAATGAGCATATCTTTAGAATTTCCAATGCACTGTCTCGCGCGCTGGAGATAAAAATGCTTTTTTCGTAGTGTTGCCATTCATGGCTTTGAAATCGTTGAGTTTGTTAATCAAAAATTCTTTAATGCCAGACAAAATATGAAATAGATAATAAAACAAACTCCAAATTCCAAATGTCCATATTCGCTGGAAGATTACGTTATTCAAAATTTGATGGCTCTAGGTACCGTTGTTTTATCACAATGCGAGAAACATACATACATTTATGCAGATTCTTCATTGTTTAATTTCTTTAAACATAATGCAGAGTAATAATATTTGGTCGCGACAATTTGAAAAGTGAAACTACGCTTGTAGTGAAATCAAAGCAAATTGCCAAAACGAAACTGATAGTCATTGTGAGCAAATTGCCCCTTTAGACTAAAAAAGAAAAGAAAATGAAAACAGAAGAAAAAGAAAAAAAAGGGAGGGAAGAGACAGTTCTCTATCTTCCGTTCTACTGGGCCAATTGAAGGACACTTTTTTTTGTGTGTGAGTGTGTGTGTGTGTTTGCATAGTGTACATGAGCGTATGTTAAATGAACTGAAGCTCAGGTAATTATTTGACTCTTCCCAATGCCCACGACTAATTAAACGGATCTGAGAGGGAACTTGGTTTGTAGATTAACTGTGCAAAACAGAAACATTTTCTCCCTTTAAAAACTTTTTAATAGAAAATTATTTCTTTATTGCAAAAGAATTATGCAATGATATGTGTTTACAGCTCGAAACTCGCATCTCGAGTCACAGTTTGAAGTTAATTTTCCAAGTGGTAAATTTAACAAAATTTTACGATAGAGTCAACTATACAATGATGCCTTAAAAATCATAATTCAGTTTTGATTCTACGTATCTGTAAGTGTTTTCATGACTAACTTAAAAATGAAAACAAAGGACTAAAATCGACTTGATGCATGCGCCTATCTCAGACGTTAAGCTTACAAGAATACATGCAAACATGTACCAGCTGTTCAAGTACCAGAAAATGGCAAACAAATCCCATCTCGTTCATGCGAATATCGACTTTTATTTAATTACTAGCGAATAAGCTAAACATTAATCAAATAAACAGTCTTCAATTATTAAAAACAAAAATAACTCTCCTTAACTTAATTTATTAATGCAGTTTAGAATAAAATGCATTTTAGTTGATTGTATTTTTAAAATATAAGTATTTGGTGATAACATATGCTAAAAACATTACTTTGGAAGATGACAAGAGTAGGACAATCCGCAAAACATTCTAATTTCTAAAAATGATCCCCACTTCAAAAAAAAAGTGAGAAACACTGTGCAGAGCCGTTAGGTTTCTTTGAAGCAGAAGACGCGAAAAGTGTGGAGTTCCCTCTCCATGGCTCGAATCCAGGACCTCTCGAATACGCGTCATGTTTGCTTCCAATTTTTCCACGAAGTCACGCTGAAAGGAGGAAGAAGATGTCTCATATACTTCCCCATTTAAATGGTGATTGGGGATTAGGGGTCCTAATCGCCAAATACTGGTGGTGATGAAGTATCGTCCACCACCTTATAGTTCAAGCGCCACTGTAGAGTAATTACGTTTTTTTTTTTGAAGCTCACGGGAAAAATGTGCAATGAATTCGTCAGGAATCGAACTCGGGACCTTTAGAATACACGTCAAGTATGCTTCCAGTTACACTAGAAGGTACACGGAAAGAAGAGAGAAAATAACTTAGAACTGAATTAGATCATTCGATTACAGCAAATTATAGTGGCTTATTTGCCTAAGGTACGGGATGGTTCCGTACAACTTTCTAAGGGAAACTGGTTCGTACTCATTTTACATTTGGGCCAATCTCACCGCAACGGCTGAGCGTAAATTCACTGGACACTGGCAGTTCGGTCCGGGATTTGAATCCTGGCGAATAGACTGGCCGTAGGAATTTTCCGCGTGTAACATGTATGTGAGCCAATTTCTCATGGAAAGTCTCGAATACATCCCTCCCCTTAGGCAAATAGCCCTCGAGTGGTTTGTCATAATCAGATAAACCAAATCAAACCGTTGGGCCAAGCAAGAAGTCTTTTTACTACTAGATAACCCGTCCCAAGAGCTTTCAATTACTAGGCTTTAGCCATTCGGTTGCTAATAGGCGAATTCTTTGAAATACACTCATGTCCATAAATTAAGGATAATGAAAAATCAGGCAAAGGAAGAGTTAGAAGCAAAAGAAATTTGACTTGTTTGTAAATCTTATTTCTTAAACAACGGTAAAGAGCAAAAAAAGATGCTATATGTTTGATATTATAAAAAAATAGCGATTTTTTCTCCCTGGAGCAAATTACAAAAAAAAATCTATTTACAAAAACCAATATTACATGGTTGGTATGATTGTTAATACATTGTATGTCTCCCAGGTGATGCAATACAGTACGCACAACGCCTAGGCATGCTGAGTATCAAATTATCGATCTGATCTTGGGGGATATTACACCACTCAAAAAGCAATGTCCTACGAAGTTCCGGTAGACATGTAGGAGGAGGTTGACGGGCTGGAACTCGTCGGCCAAGCATGTCTCACACGTGCTCTACTGGATTCAAGTCCGGTGAGAATGCAGGCCGGTCCATACGGGTGATATCCTCCGATTGAAGGCATTCACTTACGATGTTTGCACGGTGAGGACGGGCGTTGTCATCCATAAACACAAATTGCGCGCCCATGGCGCCCCGAACCAAACGTACATGTTGTTCCAGAATGACATCCCGATAGATTTGGCTTGTCATGGTTCCAATTTGAACATGCAGGTCAGTTCTGGAACCCAGAATAATTCCACCCCAAACGAGCACTCCTGCACCACCGTAACGGTGTCGTTCAATGGTGTTTTCTTGGTCGTAACGGGTATCTGGAGCTCTCCGGCGAGAATCAGACTGCAAGTTAAACCTGGACTTGTCGGAAAACATCACACAAGCCCACTGTTCCAGTGTTCACAATGCATGCTCTCTATTCCAGGCTAACCGCAGGCGACAGTGAGTTGCAGTAAGTGGAACGCATCTGACAGGTCTACGAGCATATAGACCAATCTGCCCTAAGAGTCTGTACACGGTCTGCCTTGAAATTGTCGTACCAATGGGTGAACAGAGCTGACGAGACAGGTCTGAGGCTGTGCTCCGCCTGTTTCTTTTGGAAGTAACTGCCAAATACCGGTCCTCATTCGACGTTGTAACTCTGAGGCGACCTATACTGTAACGTCTACTCACATTACGATCATCTTAGAATCGTTGCCAAAGCCTGGAGATGACACTCTGGGCAATTCCAAGTTCGTCTGATACTTCCAGTTGGGTACGCCCACATTCCAGACGGCCGATAATTCTACCACCTAAAAATCATCCAAATGCGTCCTTTGTGTCATAACTATTCGGTTATTGCACTGAAAGGCTTATAAAGCACCTGCGAACAATTTTACTTCTTTGCCTGTATTCCTTATATATCACTCTCTTACACTCTCGTCATTGTGACGTACCATCGGTGTTATCTGGTTACTTCCCGAATTTTGCATATAATTCTTGAAGATGTGTGTAGTGATTTTACAGGTGATATATTTATTTTAGAGTTCGATTTCCTCGTGACTCCGAATTATCCTTAATTTATGGACATGAGTGTAAAGAAAGCATGTAAGCGTATTGTTTTCTTCCTTTTGATCAAAATTTTTCCATTTCGCTTATAATTAAATAAAGCAGAGCGTAATACTTTTCTTAATTCGACATTAATTTCTTTATAATCAGTCACTAATGAGCGGTAGATCTTTGTTTCTCTTTAAACTTTTCTCATTTGCATCCAGAAATTCTTGGAAACAGGTTGATGAATTTCAGTCTTGACATTTTAAACTAGAAATACTAAATTTTATTTTGTAATATTCCACGATTTATTCGATAATAAAAAACATCAATCATTTTAAATTTGATTCTGAAACAAAGAAGTATTACATTTATTGCCGTCACTGAACTGTTGTTGTGACTTATCTCACTTGCCTAGCAGCAACATCAGATCTAGTCCCGAATTTTATCGTGTCCATAGGACTCCATTATGCATATTTCTGACGTAAACTCTTTGCACCTTACACATAATAGTACGAATTTTCGTAGCTCTGTCCAGTTTTGAAGAGGGATCCCACAGGTACTGATCCGAGAGTCTGCCACCCCTCTCTCGCCACCATTAACCTCTCGAGTGGATCATCTCCTGGATAGTATTTTAAATGCAACCATACGACAAAGACACTGTACACTTACAAATATTCAAATGGCTTCAGTGGGAGTTAAATCCAGGCGCATGCTATAACAGCCGGCTGTCCAAGGACATGCCACACGAAGGTATCCCTCCCCTTAGGCAGATATCCTAGTGGGCTTTGCCGTAATCTCAATAAGCTAAACCAAACCAAACCTAGTTAACACGATTCTCTTTTGTTTTAATATAATATGGCAATTATCTTCACTACGCTTTAGAAGGAAACTATGGTAAAATACATTTTGAAAACTCCACTGTGAGCAAATCGTCATTCAACGTGAATGTGGATTTCTATTACATATAATTTATCTCTTTACTGACATGCGTAAAAAATAATTGCTGTGTCATTTTTGAAATATTTTTAAAAGTTTAACTCAACAGTATATTATTAGTCAACACACAGCCTTCAATGTTCACTTTAGTCCATGATCTTGAACCTTGAAACCCTTCAGAACGCTTGTTTGTATGTTCATTTGCATTTAGACAAAGCTACTTTCCTCAAGAGAGTGTTGAGTTTCATGAAGGTCATTTTGAAAACAATTTAACAAATTTCATCAGCTCTAAAACTGGAAGAGGCAGCAGCTTTTTAAAATTATGTTCGTTTAGAACTTGGACAATATTTTTTATTTTTTATTTTCTAACATATTTTAATCATTATTTTTTAAATGTAGGTTTTATTATTAAAATTGACACATTACGTTTAGCACTTGAGATTTAAACTTCATATGTCGAAAATAGTTTTATAAGATATCTCTCTCTAATATCCATATACCTTCGGGTGTAATTACAAACATGATTGACATGTGTTCGTGAGGTCCTGGGTTCAAGTCTCGACTATGGCATTGCATATTTGTCACGTCTCCTGCTTCAAAAAAAAATAATGACTCTACAAGTGGCGCCCGAACAGGGCCCTGTTGGATGATAATTTGTTCCGACCAGCATTTGGCGACTGAGTCCCCTAATCCCCAAAAGGTCTTTAAAAGTGGGAATATATAAGACTTTTTTCTCCCTCATTTCCGCATGCCTTCGTGTTGTAATTGGAAGCATAGTTGATGCGCATTTGAGAGGTCCAGGCCTCAAGTCCCGAGGAGTTTTGCACGGTTTTCACGTCTTCTGTATACAAAAACTAATGATCCTACATTCTGAAATGAAAAAATGTACAAAGCATATATGCAGTTTGAATTAAACACTATTGAACGATTCTTTATCTAATGAAATTCCCTTCAATAGTATGTCATTTTTGCATTTATGTGTACTATCATGTAAAAAAAGTATACGGATGTAAAATTATCTAATTTTTGTATGGAGATATTAAAAGGAAATAACTGCGGAATAGGATAGAAAATATGATACTCAAGCACTCTTATTTCTTTTTATAACGAATACAGTAAGAAATATTTGATATTGAAGAGCAAATTTAATTTAAACTCTTGACAGAAACGTAAGAAAAAATTTGAAATGGATTCAATTGCTTTGTCATTTTACGAGTAAATTGAAATTGATTGATAAATGTAGATTTTGTGAGTAGTTTAAAGACGTCTCTTATGGATTACTTCGATTAATGCCTTAGTAAGAAATTTATTTAAAGACTGTTTTAAAAGCAAATACAGCTTTACAGAAATATTAATATAATAATATGAAATATCTTTTTTTATTTTTTCACTATAATCTTTGAATTGTGTGGTAGCTTAGTCTTCATTTTGTGGTTGATAGTTTAGGAGAAGATTCAACATAGTATAAAACTATCTAGCAAACTTTTTGAGCTATTTCTTTTAAAATTTGCATTTTTAAATAAGTAAAGTGATATTTTAAATACAATTTTTTTTCAGGTTTGATGTCTAATTGATGACATAGATGAAACAAGAGGGAAAGAAAGCAAAAACAATTAATAACGTTTTTTATGCAGTCTTGAGAAGACTTGTAAAGGCTTGTTATCTGATCAGAAACAAACCGATCCATGAGCGCTTAAAAATCGGTCCTATATTGGACTACACCATTAAACTCAATAAGCGTTTCTTCAAAACTGGACTTAGTTGTGATGCTGCAAAATTTTCAGAAGTTTTTAATTATCAAATCATTCCATAATATAATTTGATCAGACCATTTATTATATACAAGCTTAGAGGTCATCACAACTACTTAACCTAGCTTTGACTATGGTTTCTCCACTTTTACCTCACGGTGTCCACCGAAAACATCGCGGACGAAAACGTCGCGGTGGAAACAACGCAAGACGAAAACGTCGTGGTACAAAACATCATGGGAGAAAAGAGAGCAAAGAGAAAACATCGCAGTTCTAAAACATCGTGGTACAAAACATCATGGGAGAAAAGAGAGCAAAGAGAAAACATCGCAGTTCTAAAACATTGTGGTACAAAATATCATGGGAGAAAAGAGAGCAAAGAGAAAACATCGCAGTTCTAAAACATCGTGGTACAAAACATCATGGGAGAAAAGAGAGCAAAGAGAAAACATCGCAGTTCTAAAACATTGTGGTACAAAATATCGTCGTCGAAAATAAGGTGGTTTAAAAACTTCGCAGTTTAAAAACATCGTCGTCGAAAATATCGTGGTAAAAATACAAATCATCGCATGACGATGATATCGCACACGTGCTTTTTTCGGGTTTTAAAAGCTGTAAATGCATTTTGGCATAATGATTTGGGAGAACAAGAAAGAAAGAGGGATATTTGTTATATTTCATAGTTTTGAATGCACTAATAAATTTTTGCTGAAAATGTAAGAAGGAAACTTAAGCTGTAAAGATCTTAAGTTTAGCTAACGTTTATCTTAATTTAAAACTTTACTATCATCTCCTATTTTCCACTTCCAACCAGAATTAACGCTTGAATATGTTTATGCAAATTGTACTTGCTAACGCTTAAGTATTTAAGTTGTGGCTTTTTCCCAAGAAGAAGAAGGAAAGAAAGAGAGCCCTCTTGCTACGAGTCTTTACACGAGCTCGCCACTGTCCTCCTTTAAGGCCAGGGGTTAACCCTTTTGAAACTTAAAGACGTATTGTAGTTTTCCGCAGTTTGCGTACTAAAAACGTAGAAATTTAAAGGCCAGTCTTAGTGCTAGTCATCTGTGTAAATATTAAAAGTAGCTCTTTTTTAAATTTTAGTTTGTTAGTAGTCTTATATTCTTTTACGTTCAGACCACAAGTGGTTGGTCTTTGTATCCCGAAGTTTGGGAACGTTTGTAAAATCGATAAGCAAATAAAAGGTAATTTGAACCCTCCTCATCTTTGTTGTATCTTCTACACACGCACGAACATAGCCTTTAGTAAGCTTCCTGTTCCTACTCAGGACTATAGTTATATTTCAAAATCAACTAGAATCTATAGAAGTCCTGATAAAGCATTTAAAATTTGGAAATGACTAGAAAATTAATGCAAACTCTTAACAGAATTTTAAATTTACATAGTTCATTAACAAAGGTCATTAATAAATCCATCTTTTTTATAAAGTTTTACTCATTATGTTTCATGAAAAATACAGCCTAAAAATATTTAGAAAAAGGAAGATAAGTAATTGCAGGAGGTTACATCTATAACAGTTGCTTAGTTAGTTATGAGATTACTTTCTTTCACGTTTGTTAATCAGACATTATTTTGCTGAAAATTATGTCTTGTTTTGTTTCCGTTTATTCTTAGTATCGTTAACATTTCTTGCGATTCCATATCTTTATGCGAACACGCATTTACAACTTTTAAAACCTGAAAAACGCATGTGTGCGATGTTATCGCCATGCGATGATTTGTAGGTGCTTTATTTTTTACCACGATATTTTCGAAGTCTTTGAACAGCTTTATTTTCGACGACGATATTTTGTACCACGATGTTTCAGATGACCACGAAGTACCAGCAATTTCGAGATATGAAAAACACAAGCTACATTTCTTCAATCGGCCCAGTAGAACGGCAGATATAGAACTGTCCAATATACTGCTTTTGTTGCTGTTCAAAGAGTAGACACTGAAATTTATTACTGTAGTATTATTCATAAAGAAACTTAGTTAATTCAATTACAATTTCCAAAATACCATATATGTGTAATTATAGTAATTTTTGTGTAGTAGTTCTTTTAATCAGGGAAAGACTTTATGCTCATTCAATACATTGTACACTGCTAAAAAAAAAAAAAAAAAAAAAAAAAAAAGAAGAAGAAAAGAACAGTTCCATATCTCCCGTTCTACTGGGCCGATTGGCAAAATTCAATTTGCGTTTTTCATGTCTGGAAAGGGCGACCTAGAATATATATTAGATTTATATATAGCATTGTTCTAACATAGGTATTTTGACGCAAACATCGGACTTTTTCTAAAATAACATACCAATTTTTTTTTCCATTTTTCTTTCTACGATTCAAATTATGCCAAAGTAGCTAGTTTTGTAAAAATCGCACGAGTAGTTTTTAAAAAATTTGCTCTTAAAATTTTAGCTAATCATGTTAATTGCATTTGGTATATATTTATTAATATCTCTTTTCTTATTAAACTTATTTGATTCTTCTTTTCTCATTTCGAAATTTAGGTACATACAAAAAAACATTACACCATTTTTTATGGTTTATTTTTTAAATTTGTATTTTTGAATAGCTTTTTTAAATTTTTCGAAAAACTTTCCGTAAATGTCTCACCAAAATTACGAAATTTAATATCTAGGCATAATTTGAGTCGTAGAATCGAAATATGCAAAAAAAAATTGGTATGTGATTTCAGAAAAAGTTTGATTTAGTGTCAAAATACGTACATTAGAGCAATGCTGTATATAAATCTAACATCTATCCTAAGTCGCGCTTTCAAGACATGCAAAACGCAATTTGAATTCGGTCAATCGGCCCAGTAGAAGTGGAGATATAAAACTGTCTCCTCTTTTTTGCGCAGTTTATATCAGAGCTAGGTTAGGTTAGGTTATTTGAATACGAAAAGCCATGATAACTATCTCCCTAAAAGGTAGTAGGCCTTCGTGGAGAGCTTTTTGAGGAAAATAGCTTTTATTCACGTTACACATGCGAGAAACCAACTATGCACCCCATCCCCCATTCTCCTGGGTTCGAACTGAAACTAGGTCGAACTATTAGTATTCGGTTTTAAACGTGATGCCACTGGTAGACTTGTGTGTGTCAGAGATATAAAATGGAATATTTAAAACAATATGCTCACTTCGTAATGCTTTTCATTCTCTTCGCAAGTTTTCGAAATTTTACATAAGCGTTTAATTGTGTAATTAAAAGATATTCCCAATGGCGTGTGCTTATTAATGGACATTAGTTTTTGTGCCACACAGCAAATACTTGCAAAGTTATAACATAATTTAATGATTTAATTTGTTGAAGGCAGTAGTTGATTTTCTCTCTGTTGATAGAAATACTATTACTGATAGAAGCGCTACTACTTTTGATAGAAGTGTTAATATAAAGACAGATTATAGATTCACCTGAATTATTCGAAAGTCTATTTAAAGTTATCATAAGTTTCATAAAAACTGAAATTTACCTTTTAAAGACATTCCTAACATCAAAACATTTGGTATTAGAAGGCCTTTTTATCACATGTAATAAATACCCTGTCTATTTATTAGCAATAATTACAGTTTCTCAAAAGTCTCTCGAAAAGCTTTATTGCATTTTCCAGTTTTTATTTGATTTTAGGTTCTTCTATATAGCTGCTTTCACTTGTTGTGAGTTGGAGAGTATAATTTTAAAATTTTTAATACCGCCAATTGCGGGTAATAATGCTCAATTTTATTAAAATTTCTGGGATTTTATATGTCAACGTTATTTATGTTTACACTAAATTTCAAAATTGCAGTTAAAGTAGCATTAAAAAAAGTTCTTATTTTAACATTACAAGCAAAATGCTTTTAATTTAGAGTTACATAACATTAAACACATTTTTTGACCAAATTCAGCTTAAATTTTACGTTTTGCTAAATTTCAAAGTATTTAATTTCTAAAACCTGAAAATATGTGTAGAGCCATGTGTAAGATTAATTTTAGAAGCGGGAGACATGAAAAATGAGCAATGCCCTCGCTGGATTTCGAGCTTGGACCTCTCTAATACGAGCTGGGTGTGTTGCTGTTGCACAACAAAGGATGCTGGAAAAGAGAGAGAAAATACCTTATATTCTATTTAAGAACACTTATTAATGTTTAAATGGTTGAATGATAAGAACACTAGTCACTGAATTTTAAAATATTCTGAAAAACTATAAAATTTTTAGTTAAGTGTTTCTTTCCAGTGTTAAAAACATTTAAAAACAAGTAAATACTGTAAACTTCCCTCTTGTCCATAACTTTGAAGTCATCCAGTTCTAAAGTATAAAAAACTTAAATTCATTGCTTAACAAATATTTAAAGTAAATCGCTTAATCTATCTATATATGTAAAGAAGAAAGTCTGTTTGTTTGTCTTGTAATAACTCATTCACTACTATAGTTCTCGTCACAAAACTTTGTACAATTCTTTTCTGTGTCCTGGAAAAGGTCGACGTCCACTTTTTTACAAATACAATTAGCTAAAATCACAGATATTAATTAAAAACACCGAAAAATGATAATTTTCGCTCTCATTTTTCAGAGTGGCAACAGTCTCGCAAGCTGGAGATGAAAATCTGTTTTATTTCGAAAGTTGTTGCCACTGCTCTCTTTCAAATCCTAGAGTTTGTTAATAAAAAAAATTTCTTTCTAAGTTCTACGATCAAATAAAAATAGCATTGCCAAATATTAAATACATTATTCCCGATTCCAAAAATTCGCAGGAAGCCATTTCGATTGTTCCCATCTTTGTACGACGTTAACCAGCCGAGATGTTAATTAAAAACTCTGAAATCGCTAATTTTCGCACTCATTTTTCCGAGTGGCAACAGTCTGAAGCGTTGGATCTAAAAATATTTATTTCGAAATGTGTTGCTACTGCTCGCTTTCAGATCGTAGAGTTTTTTAATCAAAAATTTCTAAGTTCTACAAAATCTATACATATAAAGTGTGTGTGTGTGTGTGTGTGTGTGTGTGTGTGTGTGTGCGTGCGTGCGTGCGTGCGTGTGCGTGCGCGTGTGCGTGCGTGCGTGCGTGCGTGCGTGTGTGTGTGTGTGTGTGTGTGTGTGTGTTCGCGTTATTGATTCCTGATCAATTATAATCACTTTTTTGCCCCATTCAATCGACTAAAATTGAATATAGCTGAAATATTGGATGGAACTTGGGTATTTACGACCATTTGATTAGTAAGAAGAAAATCATTAAAAACGGCGTGCTATTGTTGTTGATATAATGAGAGAGAATTAGTTTATTTTTCTATGGAAAATTTTTATGTGGATTCCATATCGCTTCAGACTGAAAAATGTATGACTATGAGTCGTACTTTTTGCGTCGTTATTAGAGAATGATTACAGCGGTATCGCTCTCCCTGCTGTTAGATGCATTACTGTCAATTTAACTTAAATGGCCTCGGGTACTTCCGCTAGTTTAGTAATAAAATGGAAATATTTTAAATAGGGAAATCTTGTGCTTTTGACATTTTTTTCATTGGTGTTTGTGACGCTCTGTTTGTCTGTTTAATTTAAGAATAGCTCTTTCCCGTCTATAAAAAATCACTTTTTATAAAAAAAATAAATTAAAGTTTTTCAGTTTTTGGTGGCAGACGAGTGACTTCAAGGAAATTTGGCTTCAGTAGCGGAGAAATTACAAATTAATAACTCGTGTAAATAGCGAATTTAAGTAGTGTATCATAATATGCAGTACTAAACATAAACACTTAATAAAAATATTTTATTTGACCTAGTTGAAGTGTAACAAGCTAAAAACAGCTACCTTTTCAGGATATCATAAATCCTATTTAGATTTAAAATAGATCCATGTTTTAATTTTTGCTGCTAAAGCAATCTAGATAGTTTACGGTTGTGCCCGATCTGTAAAAAAGAACAAAGTCTCTAAAGAAATTTTGTACATCACTGCATTTTCCTCCATGACGCATTAAAATACAAATACTAAGCATGACAGGCCAAATGGCATGTTTTGGCTGCATTCTCTTTTAACAATACTATTTCGAATTCGTAAGATATGTGTTAAATATCATCAAGAAAAACTTTTTTCGGTTTTTCAAAGCATTTTTATTAGAGATAAAAATACATATCAACATGTAAAGTGTATTAATGTACTACTTGCTGTTTTATATTTCATGAAAATTTGAATTCACACCAATTAAACTGCACAAATATAATTTTTGGCTGAAATATCAGTCGAAAAAAGCAAACAGAAGAATAATCGAAGAGAATAAACAATTTTCTATAGTTTGATTATTTTTATTAACGAATCGTTATGAATCGTTATTCAACATGTAAAGTGTATTAATGTACTACTTGCTGTTTTATATTTCATGAAAATTTGAATTCACACCAATTAAACTGCACAAATATAATTTTTGGCTGAAATATCAGTCGAAAAAAGCAAACAGAAGAATAATCGAAGAGAATAAACAATTTTCTATAGTTTGATTATTTTTATTAACGAATCGTTATGAACTTTGCAAAACTATAATGAAAACTTATATTTCCATTAAAAAAATAAACTTAAGTAACTATTTGAATGCTCATATTTTGGCGTTTATTGTTTTTCTGGGTCATCTATGATTAAGCTTTTGAATATAGTCCTTATTCTAAGAGTAATGTGTATGATATTAAGGAAGGCTGCATTTCATTTCTGACGACCAGAAAAATGTTAACAACGATAAAAGTTGAAATTTACACTCATATGAGAACCTAACACTAACACAAGAAAATGTTCTTATGCTTTCGATTAATGTTTACCTCCTGACGGTGTGCGATAGAAAATCTTCGTTATTTGTCTTTAGAAAGTCCTTCACGAAGACGTGCCTCTCTTTAGGCAGGTTTCCCTAGAGCGCTTTGCAAAAATTAAACATAACAAAACAAAAAAAAAGAATGTTACTTCTCTGTCGATAAAGCATATACCTAACTCTGCCAGCGTTTTAAATTTTTCATCATTTCTTAATTCGTTCTCAAGATTAAAGATTTAATTTTAGAAATTCTTAAAACCATTTTTCATGATGCAGTTATTCTTAACAACTTACTCTACTAACAGATCTTCCATGATGTAGCATTTCCATGCAGAAAAAACTCATAAAGCTAGAATGGCCGATATATACTTCATTTTATGACATCATTTATCTATGTATGCAAAGAAGAAAGTCTGTTGGTTTGTCCTCTAATAACTCAGTCACTACTACAGCTATCTTCACCAAACTTTCCACAGTTCTTTTCTGGGTCTTGGAAAAGGTCGATATCAGAGATATTAATCAAAAACTCGGGAAAAAGATGATTTTCGCCCTAATTTTTCCGAGTGGCAACAGTCTCGCAAGCTGGAGATGAAAATCTGCGAAAAGCGTTGCCACTGCTCACTTTCAAATAATAAAATTTGTTAGTAAAAAAATTTCTAAGTTTTAGATGAAATAAAAATAGCATTTCCAAACATTAAATATGTTATTCCCAATTCCAAAAATTCGCGGGAAGCCATTTCGACTGTTCTCATCTTCGGACGACATTAATCAGCCGAAATATTAATTAAAAACTCCGAAAACACTATTTTTCGCACTCATTTTTTCGAGTGGCAGCAGTCTCGCACGTTGGAGATAAAAAACTATTTCGAAATGTGTTGCTTTTGCTCTCTTTGCAATCGTAGAGTTTTTTTTAATAAAATACATATAAAGAAGAATGCCTGCTTTGTGTATTTATTGGTTTGTTCCGTTTATTGATATCTAATCAATTACGATCTATTTTTTGCTACCGTTAATCGACTAAAATTGAATATAGGTGAAATATTGGATGAAACTTGAGCTTTTACGACCCTTTGATTAGAAAGACGAAAATCATTAAAAACTGGGTGCCATTGTTGCTTAATTTTTAGCTAAATTAAACATTTTTAGCTAATAATGAAAGAGAATTAGCTCATTTTCTATCGAAATTTTTTATTTGGGTCCATATGGCATCAGACTTAATATGTATGACTATGAATCTTATTTTTTGTATCATTATTACAGAAGGATATCAGCGGTATCATTCTGTCTGTTGTTAGACGCATTACTCTCAATCTAAATTAACTGGCATCGGGTATTTCCGCTAGTTTACTAATAAAATTAAAGAAATTTTAATTCTGCGGAATAAGAAAAAGGTATAGCTAAGAAATAATTTTTTTTTATTTTAGAAATAACTTTAGTATACTCCCGTTTATTTGAATTCCAGTATTCTTTATTACCTTTTGAATACTCTATAATTAAGTTAGATTAGGTTAGGTTAATCGATTAAGGCAAAGCAAGTCGACAGCTATCTGCTTATAATGAGGGCTTTCGTTAAGATATTTCCATGCCTTCGTGAAGGACTTTTTAATGGAAACTGGCCCATCTTTACACACGGAAAAAACAACGAAAACCAGCCAACAATGCATCTAGCTGGTTCACCGGGACTTGATTCCAGGTCACGCTTCCAGTGTTCAACGACTTTACCACTCGGGCCGCTAGTAGGCCGCAGGGTTTAGTAGTTAGTATACATCTGTGAGATGTTAATTTTATCAGATTAAATCGGAAGAATATAGTGAACTTTGTTATTGGGAATTTCAAGCAATAGTATTTTCCGCAACCAAGCCCACCAACGGCTGAGCGGTAGAGTCTCTGAACACTGGTAGTTCGGTCCGAGGTTCGAATCTCGGTGAAAGGTTAGGTTAGGTTAGGTTATTCAATTATGGCAAAGCACACGAGGGCTATCTGCCTAAAGGGAGGGATGCCTTCGTGGAGGACTTTCTAAGGGAAACTGGCTCGTATACACGTTACACATGGGGAAAACCACGAAAACGCCCATGCAGCCAGCCCGTTCGCGGGATTCGAACCTCGGACCGAACTACCAGTGTTCAGCGTCTCTACCGCTCGGCCGCTGGTGGGCCTCGGTGAAAGGACTGGCGCTTTTGTAGTTTTGTCATGCGTAGCGGGTATATGAGCCAAGTTTCCCTTAGAACCTCCACGAACGTATCCCTCTTCTTCGTCAGATAGCCCTCGAGACCTTTGCCATAATTAAATAAACCAAACCAAATCCTTCTGCAATCAAGAACATGAACACAGATCTTAAATGAGCTGATGTTTCTTCTGATGGAAGTTCTGAATCGTAAGTATTGGTTGGCTGGCGACGGTTGCACTGAAAACCAATGAAGCTTGTCAATGGAATTCGCCTCGGCTTTCTGTCACAAGTTCGCCATAGCAGACTGTTTTTTTAAATCTCTTTAGAAACAAGAATTTTTCAAATTATATACTCGAATTATATATACAGATCCAAAATTTTGTATAAATTAAATATATATATTTCAAATTATATATATAACTTATATAATGTTTCATGCTTGACAATGACTGGATTCTGATCATTACATCTCCATTATGATACATTAAGATATTTTGTATTACGGTGGACTTCAGATTTTACTTCTTCTGCTTGTAAATTTCTTTGAAGTAATTATTTTAGAGGATTCTCCAAACCTTCAAATTCGTTTATGAATTAGTGTCCTTATAACATTTTGGAAATTTGCTTCTTCATGTATGTCTTCTTATAGTAATGCAAGCAAGGTCACCGAAATTTTTAAATTTCTAATTGTTATGAAGGAGTAAGTCAAAAGAGAGGACTATACGTGCAATATATGATTCTTCACTATAATTGAAAATATTTGGAATTAAGGTAATTGAAATCCAGAGGGCGCTTGTGTGTTGCATGGGCTGTCACCATCCTTGTGTAAGAAATCTATTGCCGAATTCTAAGACTCAATGTCCAAGAGCAGTCCAATTGCGAACGCTATAAGCCCGCCATTGGACTGCGCTTGGACATTGAGTCTAAGCCCACCATTGGATTTCTCTTGGACTGCTCTTGGACGTTGAGTCTAAGCCCGCCATTGGACTGCCCTTGGACATTGTAGGCCATTATAGGAATTATAGCCACTATAGGCCATTATATGCCATTATAGGCGTTGACCACTACTAAGGCCAAAGTGGTGGTCACTTTGGAGCAACGGTGGTCTGTTAGATGCGTCTATAGTAGAAGCATCTAACAGATGGACCACCGTTGCTCTTATAAAGGAACAGACAATTTACATCCATGCCTTCTCTGGGATTTGAAACTGGGCCCTTCGGTACGGCAGTCAAACTCACTGATCGCTTTCCCGTCTGTGTGGTCCAATTTAATGTTACTTGTATTTATTGTAAGTTTTCAATGCAATCTGTCTCAAGATTAAATTAACAAAACATAAGAATGTGAGTGACCCTGTGATCCCATAAGGAATTTTATTCTCATCGTGAACTTTCGCTGTGTGACTGGGAGCATGCCCAGTTAGCAATTGGGAAGTCCGCAGTTCGAATCTCGGCTGAATTCTTCCGTTTCCGGCTCTAATAAATATCTAATCATTCTAGAAAGAAAGGCTCTTCTACATTTGATATGATGTAGAAGGTTTAATCTGCTTTCTCTTCCAAACCTTAGAAATGCTTTCGATCATCAAAATTTAAGGGAGAACCAATATCGTTTTAATAATTGGCATTTCAGTATGATCTAAGTAGCTGGAGTCCAAAAGTCATGCAGAATTTTGTAACTGATATTTCTTTACTAAGAACTTTTGAAAACTCATAAGCATAGAGGCAAAGTTCCATGAAACATCGAACTCCATAATTGCTTGAAGAATTTTTCTTTTTTTTAACTTATCGCAATTTCTGTTGAACTCTCCTTAGGATTACTTTACCTCTTTCACTGTAATACAAAGTTTTGAAGAAAGATTTGGTTTGGTTAATTGTATAATGGTAATGAACTTGAGGGCTATCTGCTTGAGGGGATGAATGTCGAGGACTTTTTAAGGGAATCTGACTCATATACACGTTACATATGGGAAAAACCATGAAAATATCCATGCAGCCGGGATTCGAACTACTCGAAGAATGAATGAGTCAAAAGTTCTGTTTCTAAAGTATTCTCAATTTCGAAAATTTGGAATATTAAATGACACTGAAGAATTAGTGTGAAATTAATGCGTCCAGTAAATAAATAAATGCTGACAGAAACAGGTAGACTAAGCTATGTTATGACATTACATCAAAGTGTTCAAAGACTATCTGTCTGAAGCCGCCTTGACTGTCTAACAGATATTAGTCCGTATTTTCTCAGTATATGGGGAAAGTATTATAAACCTTGTAATTTATGTCAATTTTCAGTGATTTCAGCGCTTCGACAGCTGCAGAAAGTTAAAAGAAAATTTATGAAACCCATTTTTTGAATGAACTGCATCTCAAAACTGAGACTGTAACTGATGGCATTACGTTGAATTAAAACGCGAGGCACGATTTTACGGAAGTTTCGCCACAACCTGTAGGAGGGAAAATTCACAGAATTTCCCTAAACTGCAATAACAACAGATACTTTGACATGAAGATGTTTCGCATAAAAAAAGCAAGTATCTGAAACCCCGTTAAATTAGAAAGAAAAAAACAGGAGCCTGAAATGAATTTTAAGAGCTCATTATTCAAAAGCATTTTGAATCAGGAACTTTTTTATGTGCGGTATGTACAGGTGAAAAAGAAACAAAGCAGTCTTTGTATCTGAAGAACTAAACAGGTTTTTTTCCGTTTAACAAACGTTCCAAGTAAGCACTACAGATCACTGCAAGAGTGCGTTGAGGAAGGATGATACTAGTTAGCATATTATGTTTTCTAAACGATTTTTTAAATTAGGGACGCATTATGTATTCATACATTATTAAAATTTACTGTTCTTCACTAATCAGAAGGATTATCCTTTATGCTCACTTAATTCCGTAAATAACAGCAGTTCTTAAGATATTTTACCTCAAAAGGGACGTTAGTCCCGAATGGGATATTAGGCACAATCACTATAAACGTTCAAATTCCGTTTAATCACTATAAACGACGTATCACTTTTCAAATTGTTGCCACCCAATGTTAACATCCTGTGTTAAAGAAATTAAATAATGAAGAATCTGTATGAATGTATGCATATTTCTCGCAGTGTGAAAAAAACAACGGTACCTAGAGAGCCAACAAATTTTGAATAACGTAGTCAGCCACCCGAACATGAGCACCTGGAAACCCGAATTTTGAATTTCGAATTTGTTTTATTGTGTATTTCATACTATTTCGTAAATCTTTAAGGAATTTTTGATTAAGAAAATGTACGATTTCAAAGCGAGCAGTCGCAATACTGTGCGGAATAAAACGTGTTATCTCCAGTGCGCAAGATTGAAATTCTAAAGATGCGTTGTTTTTATATATTTTGCGATTTTACTGTTGAATCGAATTTTATGTAACGTGAGCGCCAAGAACATGATGTTTTATAAATAAAGTAAACAGACAAAATGTTTAAAATAATAATAATAATAATAAGCTTTTTAAAAACATCCTGGTGAGAAATTTGAGCATTGATATGATGAACTGAGAAAAGATCGAAATAAACAGAAAATTATATGCCGACACTTAACGATACATCGGAAATTCTAAACATATGCAGCTATGCTTTTGAAATTTTTCTAATTTTGACGTTGAATTGTTGTTGTTATTGTTGTTGTGACTTATCTCACTTGTCTGACAGTAACATCAGAACAAGCCAACGAAATTCGTCGTGGCAAAGGGGGCAAGGTAGCGCCTGTCGTTGACGCAATAGACAGCCTTAATCATCATACAGGTGATAGCGCGACTTTGGTGAGTTCTGCCCCCAACTTTAATGAAGACCACCGCGGGAGAACGGGTCCGAGGGTATTCCTTCCCTCTTTTCCTACCATCAACCTCTTCAGGACTCACCGGATACAGTGCTCCCATGCCGCACAGACATTATACATAGACATAATCTATGCTTTCTCCGGAATTCGAACACGGGCTCTTTGGTACGGCAGTCAGCGTCGCTCTGTTCTAATTGGGCGGCCCATTGAATTGTATATGGCGTAAGTGCGAAGAAAATGATGGTTAATAAAGGACAGGAAAAAATGGCTTCGTAGAAGTGAGTATAACAGCAGACTAGTAGACAGCAAGATAAGCGAAAGCGTAAAAAAACCTTTACAAACCCTTTAGAGTGACCTTTAAAATCCAAAATCTTTCAGATTTTTTAATTTTATTTTTACATATTACATATTCGTTATATTCTTAAATAAAGTGAATCCTCTTACTAGTATTGCAATTTTAGTTATTATTATTTCGGTTGCCCTTCGGAGAACATATGAACGAATTCTCAAACATCATTCATTCTTTTTTCATTCATTCAGATTATTTTGAATGTTAAATTACTCCTATTATTGAAATTCAGTATGTTTTTATTCAGTAATCTAACTTACTCAAGAAACGATACTTATCCTCGAACCCAGTTATATAAAAATTAAAATTGGTTGCTATATTAGTTTTAAATTTAACTAAAAAACCCTCCTGCTTAATTCCAAAAGTTAGAAACGATATATTTATGTTCATTTGACTTATATATCTACAAAAATAGATACGTTGAAACAATCAGCGAGAACAAAAGTAACGGTTAAAAAATATAAGTAGCAGAATATCGAAAAATTAACTTGCAAGTTTACTTTATTGAATTGTAGAATAATGTCTTTTATTTTCAACTCTGTTAGACTAGTCTAAATGATTTTTTTTATAATTAAAGTTTTACTTTTTATGCATTAGTTTTAAAAACTGATACACATGCATAGTCTTTAACAGTAATCAGATGGTTTCTATAAAACATGCTATAGTAGTGCCCCTTCATCTAAAATCTCTACAGAACAGTTTGCTCTAATGTGATTTGTAATACTAAATATATTTCAAAATTCTTTAGAGTCTTGATTTCTATTTTATTGTGATTCTAAAATTTTTTAATGTACCTTAATACATTCATTTGTAAGGTATTTTCTCTCTCGTTCCAGCATGCCTTCGTGGTGTAACGGTAGCACACTCGGCGCGTATTCGAGAGGGTCTAGGTTCGAGTCCCGGTGAGGACACTGCTCAATCTTCACGTCATCAGCATCAAAAAATCCTAACGACTCTACCTATTTTTTGATAAATAGTAAAAATTTCTCTTTTATATGAATTAACCTCAATCGCTAAACTCTCACAAACTGTCATAGCAGTACGAATTTTTTACTGAAGAAATTTAACAGAAATTCATGAAATGCTAGGTTAAAATCCCATAAAGAATAATACTGTTATGCAAGATTCTTACAAAACATCAAATATTTTTAGCGAACATGAATACAAAATGAGTTTATAATGTAAAGTATGTTGCTTTTCAGTCCGGCAGTGCCATTGAGGAGGTAAATATCTAGGAAGCCATATCTCAGGCCGTCTTGATGAAAATAGTGAGCAACGTCAAGTTTCGCTAGGTATAATTCAAAACTTACATCCTTCAACCGCTAAATATTTTTGCATTAAAAGCAAAAATATAACATTTGTACCCTTTTAAAAAGCAAAAGTATCTTTTACTTCGACAAATTTTTAAATAGATGAAACAACAACCTAAGATGAAAGAACAGAAAATTAAATGTTCTACCATTAGCACGTAAATAGCACCGGGTCCACAGAAATACTTACCAATCCTTTGTTCTACCATCAGTAAGTAAATAGCACCGGGTCCACAGTACTTACCAATCCTTTGTTCTATCATGAGCAAATAAATAACACCGTGTCCACAAAAGTGCTTACCAATCCTTTGTTCTACCATCAGCAAGTAAATAGCACCGGGTTCACAGAAGAACTTACCAATCCTTTGTTCTATCATGAGCAAGTAAATAACACCGTGTCCACAAAAGTGCTTACCAATCCTTTGTTCTATCATGAGCAAGTAAATAACACCGTGTCTACAAAAGTGCTTACCAGTCCTTTATTTTCACAACCATTGGCCACAAATATATACTTCCAGTATCAAAACGTTTTAAATGACCCAAAGATTCATGTTTTTTTATTTTTATTATTCATATTTTCATAAACTAGAAAAAAAATAGCTTTGCAGAAAATACGAAATCTGCTTTTTTACACTTCCTCTCCGGTCCATATATCTATATTTAATAAAAATTATACTCATTATAAAAAATGAAGCATAAAATATCGTACTTCTGCTAACTGTATATAGAGGCCTCTATATAATCAATGCTGTCAAATATTTAGCCTAATCGTTTGCTTTCTTGAAGGCAAACGAATAAGGCTAATTAAGACACTTAACGTTTATTTTGCGCTCATGTTTATAAATTTCGTTCCACAACTGATCTAGAAATGGACAGTCTTGAGCAATTAAACTGTTGCAAGAACCACTGCCCCTGCTATAAAGAGAGGTATAGGGCATGAAGACGTACTCAGTAACAGAAACAAGAAAAAAAATTGATGCTTTAATTATGGATTTCGGCGATCATTTAGGTATTGACCTATTTTTAATTAAGGAAACCAGTTTCGAACACGTGCAGTCTTGTCCCGTTGTCCGGCTATAAGCTAGAGGGAGGAGGAGGGTCAAGGAAAGTTTGCAGAACGAGTTTTATATTATTTTACTTTTCCGATTTTTTCATGGCATCTGTTAAAGTTAATAAATTCGAAGCTCTCTTCCTTGTTAGAAATGAATGTAATTGAAGAGTTATTTTCCTTCTTGCAAAAAATGGTTGTGATGAGGAAAATTCATCTCCATTCCCACTGGTTTCTTCATTGAAATGGGACAGCAGATAGCACCGACTGCCATTGTTGCTTCTGTCGTTTGTTGATTTTTTAAATGCCGATATACTTCTGTACATTTTATTTTATGTAGCAGAATGTCTGTTTAGTAATGATTCGTGAATTTCAGCAGGGTTTTAAAACTAAGCTCTAAAAAATTTTTTATTTCGAAATTTTCTTTAGTTGTCTTGACAAGAATTTAAACTGGAATCCCATCCAACGAAATGTTTTTTAATACCAGTTATTTGACTTGCTTCACATATATAGATAGTCGCACAGCCAACGAAACGAATGTCAGCCTTCACACTGCATAGCTTTGGCTGTCAAATGTAGCTTTTGACAGCTTGTAATGATCTTCATTTCCATCATTTTTATTGCCAAAAATTAAGCAATTACTCCCGAAAACCGCTACTGTACAACATTTATGAAATCTTGCAACACTTTTTTGTATGCTTCCTAACTATATAACTGAGTAAACCTTATTCTTCTACCATTTCTTTTTTACTCGAATACGGAAGATGTAAGAATATAAAATTTTCGGATGCCACAGTAATTATTATATAAGTGTAAAAGAAAGTCTGATGTATACATCACAGCGGAAATTTAAATTATACGCATTTTTGGCTACCTTTCATTTAAACTTATTTCCTGGAATTGCATTAGAAATATATTTCTCAATCAATTAATTCAGTTCTCACTTCGCGACAAGGCAATAATGCATAAAATCTCAAAATATCTATATTAAAAATTGAAAGATATAGAAAAACATAAAACATAAAATACAGTTAAAACAAATTTTAAAAACAATTTTACAATTAAAATTAAAGTTTCTGCGCAAAAACAAGCAATTCGGCAGATTTTTCGGTGCAAAAACTGAAAGTTTACCTTTGGTCTCGCTCGGCAAAAATTTAAAAAAAAAAAAAAAAAAAAAAAAGCCAAAGCTTAGAAACTCACTTAATTTGTCGTGGACGCTATGCTGTGTCAATAGATGGGATAATTTAATAACTTAAATGATAATTCCAGAATGGATTAAGCATAATTTAATTCGCAATAATAAAGCAAGATGTTACCTTGTTGTTGAAAAGCTTCGTTCCTCTAGATCGACAACAAATCCACTATTCTGCTAAGTTTCAAATGTAAAGAAATATGGCCGCTATTGCAAAACAAACTAGACTTAGCCGCACTTAAACAACTTTTAAATCGTAATAATTCTACAACTTTAACACGCACGTTAACTAATGGCATAAATATCTTAACAGGAAGATAAGAACAACATAATTCAATCATTTTTAAAGCAAAAAATGCCCAATTTACAAACATATAAGAATAAAGAAACTGAGCTCACGAAGCCGAGTAACAGAGTGGATATATATATATATATACATATACTTATGGTGCGGAAGATTGCCACCAAAATAGGAGTCTAAATATTATAGCAGTCCTGTATATATAATTTTTTCGGGGAAAAGGCGTCCTTTACTCTGTCCTTACGTACAGATATTACTCAAAAACATCGTTAAAGGGCATTCAATAGTGATCAAAATGGATATTTTCGTTGAAATAAAATACCCGAAATCTTTCGCGATTACAATACTTTCTTTTTACTCCGTACAAGTAAAAAGGAAGTATTGTAATCGCGCAAGATATCAAGTAAAAATATGAAAGAGCTGAGATTTTAACTGTCTCTGAGAAGTAGTTGTTAAGGTTTTTCTATACTTTCGTTGAGCTCGTAGTCTACCAGCCTGCTGTTAACTCATTCTATTCCTGCTAACCCATTTCTTTTTGTCTTTTACCCTACCTTTATTATTAAACATCATTTTCTTAGCATTTAGGTGACATACAATTAAACAGCAATATTACAAAAATTTTAACAGCACAGCGGTACACGTTTAGAATTCCCCATGCAGCGCTAAGTATTGGCATACATTTTTCTGCTTTTTTTTTTCCTCAAACTTTTCTCAGTTTATGATGTCAGTGTCCAGTTTTCTTACTAAGATGGCATGTAAAACATTTTTTTCCTTTTATTATGAAAGTTTTGTGCGTTCAATTTATGAATTAAATACCATGTTCTTCGCACTTACGTCCCATAAAGTTCAGTTGAATAGCAAAATCACAAAATATTTAAAAACTGCGCTGGCGATAACAGCGCTTTAATCCGTACAGTTTTGCCACTGTTCGCTTTCAAATCTTTGAGTTTGTTAAAAATTCATTAAAGTTTTAGAAAATATGAAATATAATATTCGAAATTCAAAGTTCGGGGTTCCATGTGCACATGTTCTTGTGGAAGACTGCGTTATTCAATATTTGATGGCCCCAGGTGCCGTCATTTTTTCACAGTGCGAGAAACATGCATACAATCATAAAGATTCTTCATTAATTAGTTTCTTTAAAAGTAATATAGGTGGTAGTATTTTGTGGCAACAACTCGAAATCGGGTATTTGGTCAACTTGGTTAACTCATCGTTTCTTCTAATTATTTCTGTTACTTTTATGGAATGTGAGAAAATAAAAGTTAAAGAAATAAATATTACGAAAATATCGTGATATTTACCTTTGTTTAATAATCACTCCACATTTTAATTTAATTTAATCTAATCCACGGCAAGCACATTTTAATTCTCTTAATTCTTTTGCCCCATTGTTAAGAAGCTTTCAAGCTTATTTTAATGTCTTCTCTACACTCGCTTTGCCGAATCATTATATGGGTGTTAACTTTCAAAATTTCAAAAACATTTATTACCTAAATTTGTAAACTTTTTTCTACTGTAATTTTTCTTTCTTCATTGATTCAAGGTCATTAAACAGATTTTTAAATGTGAATTAAATCTAATTAGGGAATAGAAGTGTAGAAAATATTTTACAATGTAATATATATAAATTAACAGCGGATGATATGACGGATAAAAAGGGTCACGCTAAAAATAAAACTGAGTCAAGGTTAACACTCAAAAAACATTCCTTTGTGTGAGTTGGAAAAGGTACATGAATTTGGTGCCATTATTAAGGATATAAATTAGTAAATCTCGAAGTGGGCGGTACCGTCTCTATGGGTTCTAGACTAAAGATAATAGGCGGTGCCACGTAACAATCAGTATGCGGTGAAAAAAGTAATGTTTTATATGGGCAATTTTCGAGTTTTTCTCCGCCTACCTTTTCAGGATGTCTTTCACAGCTGATATTTGTAGTCGTAACGTCATCCATTTACTGCCTTGAATTTTCCCCCCGATTGTCTTATCAGCTAGCCGTCGAGCCGCTTAGTAGCAAGCGCAAAGGCTTAATCAAAAAACATTTATTCTGCGTGTATTTTGAGCTGAACCTCTTAACTGCGTAGCAAGACAAAGGTAGTACTTTAAAGTGTTTATTACTCTTGCTTGCCTACGGATTCGTAACAGACTGAATGCACACAGAATAAATAATAGCTTGATAAAATTTATTTTACCAAAAAGCACACGTCGCAGTTCTGGACCTTTCCACTAAAAACATTCTTACAAATGTGCACGGTTTCACAGAGTACAGTGAGCCATTACACTTCGAACTACTAAGAACACTAAATACAATGCAATACAAAGCGCATCTTAAAAGGCGAAGCTATCTCTGATATCTTAATACTCGGATTTCAGCTCTGAAATAAGTGAGAGTAGATGCTCTCTCCTGCCTCGTATAATTTTCACCCGGCCATTCAGAAATTTCTAGTATTTCTCGAAATTACTAAAACGTATGGGAGGATCAGACACGGTTACAGCTGCATGTGAAATCAATCACAATTATTCAATTACAACACCTATTACGGTAATACAGGGACCAACCCAAATGTCGCCAAATGGTAATCAAATTTGGCGACCTTGGCGTTTTTTCGCCAAATTTGGCGACTAAAATTAATCACTATCACCAGATTGGCGATATCTCGCCAAACTAGCAAGATAGCAGTTTACTCAATGCTAAATAGACTGTATTCTTATTTTTCCGGCAGAGCATCGTCTCTTTAGATTTTCCTATTACATTATACCATAGGTCTCCAACGTGGGCGATAACGCCCCCTTGTGGGCTTTTAAGGCTTTCAGAGAGGCGGTAAAAGATCCAGAGAAAATTAGGGGGCACGGAGGGGGTGGGAAGATTAACCAAATACAATCTAAAAAAGACTTTAAATTAAGCTGATAATTCATTTCTATCACGCGTACGAAAATTCGCATATTTCGATATGTTGTGTTGACTGTTGAGAGAAAGAGATACCTCTCTAGTAAATGAAAGATACCTCTCTGCGGCTGCATGCGCCAATGCTAGCAACCTGTCTTGCCAGTTTGACGAGATATACTCCTTGCTGCAACCTTGAAGCTAGCCTATTTCTCTCTCGCAGAAAACTGTTGACTCATCCTCATTCTCTCTATCGTTCATTGCAGCACGTACTGCGTATGATGAAAACGGGGTTTGTGTGCCTTAATATTTTGCTACATCAACTTATATAATTTAAACCGGAAGTATTCCTTCCAGCTCCCTTAACTTGGATCAAGTATAAGTAAACCCCATATCACCCATATATAAGCAAAAACGAAGAGATGGCGGTATAGTGTGGATTATACAGATTTATCGAAAATCCCCCAAATCCATCATCGCCAATGGGCTTATTTGTCAAAAAACATTTTCGAATGAAGCGATGAAACCTTCTAGGCTTCAAGATCATCTTAATAAAATGCATCGGGATAATAAAGACAAAGGTATAACTTATTTTCTAGACATAAAAAAGAAGTTTCAAAATCAGCCAACTATATCAAAATGATTATCATCAGCTTCTAAAGAAGACGATGAAGGACTTGGCAGGCAAGCCACATACTATTGAGGAAGATTTAATTTTACCAGCAGTTAAAAAGTAATAACCACCGTGCTCCATATACCAGCTACAGATATTATCCGAAAAATTCCTTTAAGCAATAATTCTGTGCAAAGACGAACTGATGAGATGGCTGAAAACACTGAACAATCGTTGTGCAATTATCTGGAGACTTGTCAATATTCAATTTAGCTGGATGAATCCACTTTACCAACCAATGAAGCATTGTTATTGTCATATGTGAGGTTTATCAAACATGAAAAAAATATGTCAAGAAATGTTGTTTGCTACCAATTTGGAAACAGATACAAAATGAGAAACCATATTTGGTACAGTGGAAAAGTTTTTTGACGAAAAGGAAATTCCTTTTAATAATATTTTGTCAGTTGCTACGGATGGAGCACCGGCCTCTGTGACAGGGCATCACAAAGGCTTCATAGCATGCTTAAAAAATAAAGTTCCTGACATTCTTGCTGTGCATTGCGTAATTCATCGACAACATTTAGTTGCGAAAAATTTGAGCGAACGCCTCCATACATCACTGCAATATGTTATAAGAACAGTTAATAAAATCAGAAACAACTCGTTGAATGGCAGATTATTTCGTCAGCTTTGCATTGCAAATGATGAAGATTTCAACCGATTGCTGCTTCACACAGAGGTGCGCTGGCTTTCAAAAAGGTACTTGTTTGACTCGATTTTACAATCTGTTCGAAACTGTGATAGAGTTCCTAGGAAACCAAAACACGGATTTACGCTACAGCCTCATCGCATCAAAGAACGATATCGCGTACTTAGCAGACCTGTATAAATTGTTTAATGATGTCAATCTCCAACTTCAAGGCGACGACTTAAACTTGATTAAGACTAAAAATAGCGTTGCTGCTTTCGTGTCCAAACTGCTACGATATAAAAAAAAGTATAGGCAGACGTGAGTTCTCTCGAGACGTGAGGCAAAACTTCTCATGTTTATCAGCAGTATCATTCAAGCACGACGACTTGCTTGTTTACTGTCAACATTTGGAAAACCTCTACAATGACTTCAAGGAACGATTCCGAGACATTTTAAACATGGATATACTAGACTGGGTTTTGGATCCTTTTTTCAATGTCAACACAGCAGGATCATCTTAGTTGGAAGAAGAACTGATAAAACTGACGCCAAATGAGGAATTAAAAATTAAATTCAAGAATGGCTACCAAGAATTTTGGCTGCAGAAGTCGATTTCGCAGCTATATTCAGAATTATGGTCGATTGTTCAACGAATTTTGATAGCATTCCCATCTTAATATTTAGCAGAACGTGGATTTAGTGCTGTAGCAACACTAGTAATGAAAAAGAGAAATCGGCTCCATGTTACTGAACGCGGCGACTTACGATTGTTTTTAAGTAAAATCGAGCCTGATATTAACAAGCTCCTTAAAATGCATCAAATTCAGCCTTCTCAATAGTTAAGTTAGAAATTCGATGTTTTTAAATTTTAATAAAAATACTTTTTAATGTAATTAAGTATGCGTTTTGATTGAAAGTGTCACTTTATTTATTTAGAAAGCAACAGTTTATTATGGATTACTTCGTATCATCAAAACCCCTGCCTATCCTTAACAGGTAACTAAGCTAAAACTTTTATTCCTCTTTTTTAAATAAAGAAGAAATTCAGTAGCGTTTCAATTCCAACAATATTCTATCTATTAGTAATTCTTTTTATTTAATTCTTGTTTTCAATTTGCATTATGTACGCTCTTATTTCTCTGGAGTGGGAGGGGGCAGTATTTAAATTTTCACTGGAAAAGGGGGCACCAGTTCAAAAAAGGTTGAGAACCTAGGTAGTATACGGGGAAAAAATGCAACAATTTCACATATAATTTCACTAAAATTGTTTACTTAGATACAAAATTCGTAACATTGTTATTGCCATCGTAGATACACGTCCTTAAAAGTTTGAAGTTTTAACAATTATTAAAATTGTTACTGAAATGTTGAACGATATGAAAAACGTTCAATAGAAGCATTTAAAATAAACTTTTAAATCACTACCCATTTTATGTACGTAGTGTGTTTATAAACACTCTAACAACAAAAAATTGTATTTCATGGTTGGTCATGAATAAACTGTTCTGAATTAGTACTGATACTTTAGTAAGTACATAAGAGTCTCTGCATGGAGTGAATTAATACGCAGTTGACCATAAGACATTTTTTCTCATAATTTGTCAGAAAATTGGTTAGTACAAGTGCATTATCAAAATCAAAATTTCTCTTATATGTGTGTTATTGTTAGAAAGAATAAGGAATAATATTGATTTAATTTTACATATTTTTTTATCAAATTATTTTTACAAAGATCATATATGCAGAGAATAGACTAGAAAATTAGAGACTTGATTAGTTAATGACAAAACGGTATTATATTTTGAAAGGTGTGTATTTTTATGGATTTAATAATTATAAATTGAAACAGCATTAAAAGAAATGACATTCATCCTTCGTAATTTTTGGACTCGATACTAAAACCGGTTACATTCATAATACAGTCAGATTGGCCGTTAACGGGCTGGCTAAACAGTTAGACTGACAAAAAAAATAGCATTATTAAAATATCACAAATATTTTATTGAAATATAAAATTTTATTAAATATAAATTTTTAAAACTTAAGTAAATTTTAATAAACAAATTATTAAAAATTTATAAACATTTTGTTATATAAACAATTGAAAAATTATCTTCAGGTTTGAACCTAAAAAATAAAATTATTTACTAAAGTAATAAGAAATCGAAAATAAGAATAGCATTATTACTTTTTCTAATTTCAATGCAAGCCGACGCCTTGGCGGTTTAGAGGTCCCTAGAGTTTTGGTTCGAGTTTCTTGTTGGAAGACATATGATGAATATTTGAATAATAAAAAACAGTTAAAGCATTTCCCCTTGAAAAATGTTTTGTTTGAGTGTTTTCAAACTAAAATTAATTTCGATCTTTTCCCTCAAATTAAGTATTCTTAATCCCTCTCTTTTCTTTGTTTCAGTTTCCATCATTCCTGAGACTACGAAAAAATGCAGGTAATAGTGCTACTCATCTAAAATATGGTTTCGTTCAATCCTCTTTAAACAGTACCTTACCAGTGTGTCTAATGTGTCAAAACGGTTTCTCAAGCGAGGCTATGATGCTTTCAGATCCTAAGAATATCTGTCAAAACTCCGTCCGTATGAAAAGGAATTTTCATTTGCTCAAAGATAAGTTCGTAGAACAGTCACATTGACAAATATATTTTCATAACAGTATCGAAAAACAATGACGAAAATTTGCACTCTTTTTATAATATCGTTTAACTTATCGCAAGAACCGCCCTGATCAGTTTAGTAGTCAATGCTCCTATCTGCTACATCGTTTGGCTCGGGTTCGAATCGGGGAGAGGCTTGGATGTTTGTAAAAATATATCACTTGTTGTGCCGCATGAGATTACATATAATAATGGCGATCGAGAGTCCTTCCAAGATGTTTGGTGGTAGAGGAATAGTTGTGGGATTTCTTGAGTCAGTCCTCCGAATGTGTTCTAAATTAACATCGAGACAGAACTCCTCGTCCGCGCAGGTGTAAAATCAGTCTCCTCCCCTCGTGTTCCACTTCACCCAACTTGATGGGATGGGTAAATGACCGATGGGTTGTGGCCTTTCCTGGTGAAAGCTCTAAGTTGCAAGTGCCCAGCCATTTGAAACAACACTGCATTGCAAATTTAAGAAAATCGCATACAAGTGGGGAAGAACTAATTCTACCAGCTATGAAGAAAATACGAATTATGCTACCAGGACCAGCACCAAGCATAAGCGATATAGGACGCGAATTTTCGAAGGGGGCTAACTATGTTGTTCTCATGCGAAAAAAATAAGTAAAGCATATCTGACTTTTAGTAATAAAATGTTGAGTTTCCCTCTCTACTGAAAATGTTAGAGCGGGATCTATATCAGCCACGAACTTCTAAAATATCTCTTCGAGTAAAAACACATTCCACAGAAAAATGGAATGAGACAGCTAAAATCTTCTAAATAACAGCTTTTTTTTAAATAAATAGTTTTCAAAACAGCTTGATAATTCCCTTTTCCCAGATAAATATATCTTCTTTTCGTTTCATAAGGGATCTGCCAAGAGTTATTATTTGCCTAAACTTTACAAGTACCAAAGAAAAATCATTATTTTGCGTTATAAAAACTTATTTTGAACAGAATGAAATTATACCGATTAAAATATTATCAGTTGCTATTGATGATGGTCCAGCTCTTATAGCGCATTTCAAAACAGAGGCACACACTGGAGCCAATGAATTAGAAACCCTTGAAATTTTCATTTGATTGCTTGTTAGGGATGAAATATGCAAATTTTTCATGACGTAGATTACACGTGGTTAGAATGCTAGTATATGTAAGGTAGTAGCGATTTTCACGATGAATGAAGTTGTAGAGTCATTAGGGTTTATTTAGAAGCAGCAGAGATGAAAAATGAGCAATGCCCTCCCCGGGACTCGAACCACGGACCTCTCGAATACATGCCGAGCGTGCTGTTCACTATACCACCAAAGCATGCTAAGAAGACGGCAGAAATACCTTATGGAGTAAAATAGAAAAAACGGCGCATCTTTCATGATTTGAGAAAGGACTTCTTGTTGGTGTCCATTTAGCAGGGGCCTCGATTTCTAAGACAATAAGTCTCACTGGCTTCTCAAAAATAGCCACATCAAAGGTTTTCAAAAGTTCGAGTCGGAACCCACAGTCCTTCTCTAGAAGACGTAACTGCGGTTCGAGTACCGTTCTCCAATAGGATGATCGGCGTCGTCTCGGACGAATTCTACAGCAGAACAGGAACTCTTCTGTTCTTCAACTGACACTGATCGCCAACCAAGGCTCTTCCCAACAGATTTCAGCTCGAACATACGCAGAGAATTGCAGAGGTTAGGAATGTATAGTCGGATGCTTGAGAGAAAGCCACTCATTTCTGCCCGATGTGCAACAATTTGTTTGCAGTGGTGTCAGGAAAGAAGACACTGGACATCGGAGGACTGTAAACGGGTAATGTGGTCTGATGAATCCCACTACGCCTTATTTTGCCCTGATGAAAAACGGCGAATTTGGCGAGAACCCCATGAAACAATGAATCCATTTTGCTTACTCAAACTGTTCAAGGGTCTGGGAGCATCATGATATGGGGCATATATTCTGCTGGCATAAAACTGGTGCCCTGGTGTTCCTCGAGGGTAAAAAGCCATGAGATACCTGGATATATTGGCAGATCAGGTGAACTCTGCAATGTTGCCCTTTTACCCTGATGGGCGACGGATACTACATGGACGATAATGCAACTATACATCTTGCCAGAATTATTTCGCTGAACATCAGTCTGACTTCCAACCCCTTCCCTGGCCACCGCATAGCCCGGATATTAACCCCGTAGAAATGTATGGGATATGGTGAAAAGACGCATCCGACAGCACTCTCCTCTTCCGTCTAATTTACAAGATCTAAGAAGCTGAATACTCATTATTCACTGCCATCACAGCAATGAATAAAACCAGAGGTATTTTTTTAGCGTCAGGCTCATAACTGAGACAAATAACAAGGACAAATAGAAAGATGAAATTTAAATTTAGATCTCAATGCGGATAATTTTGGTTGCAGAGGAAGAAGAAACGAGAACTTAAATTTGATTTATGGAATACTGTATCTAAATTTCCCTCCTCTTGCACTAGCGAATTTAGTATTATTTCATTAAATTACAGATAATCCTTCCTCACTGTTACTGTTTGAATTTCTTATTACATTGCAAAACATATAGATGTGAATTCCCGGGCCGGGAGCTACTGATTATTCAGATTTTCCAAAAGGGTGAGTCAAACCAAAAAGGTTTGGGGAACTTTGATCTAAGCGAATTTATTTGTCTACATCAGCAGAAATGTCATCAAAGTTGCAAATGAAAAAAATGAAAACAAGTAATTTCGCTACATTTTGTAACCAACATTTATTGAAACAAAAAAAGGGAGCTTTAAATCATCTATCCAAAATGGAAATGTGATTTTGCCTTTTATAGTATTTACCTAAAAATTATTCGAAGACATATATATCAATAAGAGGATTGAAAATACTAAACAAAAGGCACTTTCTAATTGCTAACACATTGATCCCATCCACTTTTTTCATATTAATATTGCATTATTGTGGTTCTGATGTAACTTACGTGACTTTTCAGTTACTACATTCCTAGTTTTGGGGCATTTTCCCGTATAGCCAAATTAAAGTGGTTTAACCACAAAATGAAAAGTTATTTTGCATTTTCCTTCAATTATGTGGCAGCTTACATTTAATTCCTTTAAATTTATCCACGAATTTATACGGTACTGAATCTAAAATGATATCACTCGAGGAAAGAAAGCGTATTTCTTCGCCATGTATTTCAGCCTGTGTCCTTTATTTTCCTCCTTTTCTTAAAACGAAAATCTTTTTCAAAAGCAGAGAAGCTTATCCATTTGATAAATAAAATTCATTTTGGTAAACTGCTAGCATTTAATAGGTTATGCGATAAGTTGCCAAGATTTTATTTGACCTACAAAACTGAAATGCATTCAAAGAAGATTTAAAACTTTCAAAAGTTAGAGTTTGTTTGCCATTAAAAAGAACCATAGCTCGAAAAACATAAAAGTAACAACATAAAAATGGCAAAAGAAAAAAAGCTTAAAAATATAAATCACACGACCTTAATTTTTGAATACCATAAATAACAGCTGTTTCATTTTTCTTTTTGTTTTCATAATCATGATCAGAAGCAGAAAAGCAATTAATTTGGTTCCTGCTTTTCTTTTGGTTCGTTTGGTTCCTGCCTTTGTTCTTTAAAACATTGTATTTTCATTCAAGATAAACATAGGAATCACTCCATTCGCGCGGGATTGTGGTTCGTGACTCTGATCATCGTGACGAAAGCCAGGTTTCAAATCCTGGAGAAAGCATGGATATTTGTAAATGTGTAGTGTCTGTGCGCCATGGAGGCTCTCTAAATGTGCCTCGAGCCGAAAGTTTTCTCGAGAGGTTGCTGGTAG
>KK114501.1:494534-525570 GCA_000611955.2 Stegodyphus mimosarum | reverse complement strand
GGAGGCCAGGCGATCTCGGACCCGTCCCCAATTTTGAAGGATAATTACCCGGGAAGACCCTTGGACACCCGTCCTTCTGGGGAGTTCTCCTTCAAAATTGGGGGCGAAACTGAGCAAAGTCTTATTGCCACTTGTATGGTACCTAAGGCTCTTGCCAATGATAGGCGCAAAGACAGACCTCCTTGATACGATGAATTTCGTGGGCTTGCTGTGATATCAGACAAGAGAAATTACTCATAACAACAGAATAGGAATCACGAAAAAATGGTTTATATTTTCTTTCGAATTAAAAATTAAAAAATTGAATTAGGTATACTTTTCCAAGACTTAGCCAGAAAGTGTGCGACAAAAAGTAATAATAGGATAAAAAAAAGAAAAAAGAAATGCATTTTGTATAACTGCATGTAAATAAACTACTGATTATTCATTACACAATTTTTTGCATAACTGCATGTAAATAAATTACTGATTGTTCAATACACAATTTTTTGTATAACTGCATTTAGATAAATTACTGATTATTCGTTACACAATTTTTGTATAACTGCATGTAAAAAAATTACTGATTGCGTTACAAGTAAGTTTGCGATTAAAAAGTAATAATAGGAATGTAAAAGAAATAGAAAACTATTTTATATAACTGCGCGCAAATAATATTTTGTATTTCTTAACTCCGCCTGTCTAGGTGACGTAGTCGATTATAGATCATCGGATAAAGGGAACAGATTCTTAAGGGTACCCAAGTGTAAGGGTGCAGGATCCTAGGTAACTCGTCGCTATTCGAAAAGACAGTAATCTTCATAAAGGTGGCCCGGCATAAGAGAAGATCAAATCTGCATCTTTACGGAAATCCAACAATTCCATAAAGTTGCGGGCATCCTTATGCAAGTCCGATCTTAGTCCAAATTACCGATTAATTTATTAATAACTGTTGTAAATTACATAAGAGTATGTCTAATGCGATAAAAATGATTTAAATTTCAGTCTTTATAGAAGCCGTAATTTCTATGCCATTATTTTTTTTTCTCTGGGTGTCTGAAAGTAAATTCTTTGGAAAAATAAGAAAATTCAAACTTAGCATTCCAAAGAAATTTCTGCCATCAAGATACTTTTAATAAAAAGGGCACTTATTCCAAAATTCATTTTCTAAAAATCAAATTATAAGGTATATCTCCCACATTCTTAGCGTGCCTTTGTGGTGTAATGGTCAGCACACTGAGCCGGTATTTCAGAGATCCGTGGTTCGATTCCCGGCGAAGGCGATGCATATTTTTCATCGTTCCTGCTCCCAAAAAAACCTAATGTCTCTACAAGTGGCGCCCGAACTAAAAGGGTTGTGGATGATGACTCTCCACACCCAAGATTTGGCGACTAGGTCCCCTAAAACCCTAGTCGCCCTTTAAAAAGGGGAGTATATAAGGTATATCTCCCACATTCTTAGCGTGCCTTTGTGGTGTAATGGTCAGCACACTGAGCCGGTATTTCAGAGATCCGTGGTTCGATTCCCGGCGAAGGCGATGCATATTTTTCATCGTTCCTGCTCCCAAAAAAACCTAATGTCTCTACAAAATAAGAAAAGTAGCTCAAGCGAACTATTCAGAGAATCAGAATTTGAAATCAGAATGCAGAAATTATGAAAAATAATATTTAATTGCCTGGAGGAAGAACAAAGATCCATTATGAAATAAATCGTAAATTATGATATGGTGAAGTATGGTTTGAAAACTATAATAACCATTACAGTTCATGAATGACAATGCTAAAAATATTGAGAAACACTAGAAAAGAGAAAAAATTAACCGGAGGTAGGAAATACATTCTATTACTAATGGTAAAATGCTTTTTTTTTTATTTGAAATCAAAGTATACATCGACAGCCAAAAGAAAGTTAGATAGACTACTTAAACCATTAGACGGAATGCATAAAATTTAAATATAAACTACTCGACATTGAAAATGCAACACCAAGAAGGAGTGGTCAGAAATTTATGCAAATTTGAGAGTAGACACACGTTACTGAGTTATGCGAATGATGTGAAATGCACAGCTCTCCGACGCACGTGAAGTAAGATATAAGGAAATGAACGTGCAGAATGCCCAATATTCGTGTCGTTATTTCTGCCAGACGAATTATCGGAGAAAGTTGGTTTTTGTTCCGGAGGATACGTGTAATAGAAGAGAACGCCAGAACGCCGTCAACGAAGGCACTTCCAGCAGATAGACGATTTTACGAGGGATATGGTGATCGGACTGAGAAGGGCAAGTTGGTCCTTACCTCAAATCGCAGCTGATACCCACATGGATGCGAGCACGGGGCATCGGCTATGGCGAACATGGTTGGAACAAGGGAATGTGGGAAGAAGAAGTGCAGGTGCAGCCAGAGTGACGTCATCACGCGCGGATCCACGCGTCCGCCGACAAGCTGTAGCGGTCCCGCAAGTCACTTGTACCGCGATTCTGCAGCATGTGCAAGATACCCTGTATGTTCCCGTGTCGACCAGAACCATTTCCCGTCGATTGGTTGAACGTGGTCTGCACTCACGGCGTCCGTTAAGAAGACTGTCATTGACCCCACAGCATAGACGCCAATGTTTAGAATGGTGCCGGATTGCGATGTGGATGACAGAATAGCGAAACGTTGTGTTCTCAGTTGAGTCACGTTTCTGTTTATCCAGTGACAGTCACTGCATACATGTGTGGCATCGACGTGGAGACAGATCTAATCCGGCAGTAACTGTGGGACAGCGCACCGGGCGACAACGTGGCATAATGGTTTGTGGCATTGTTGCCTACAATTCCAGGTCACCTCTAGTTCGTGTTCAGGGCACTATGACGGCCCAACGATACTTGGATAACGTACTGCGGCCGGTTTCAATCTCCTACCTTCAGGGGCTGCTTAATACAATTTTTCAGCAGGATAACGCCCGACCACACAGTGCTCGCATCTGCCAACATGCTCTGCGAGGTATACAGATGCTTCCCTTGCCACCGTACTCTCCTAACCTGTCACCAATCGAACATGTGTGGGATGTGATTGGGCGTCGTTTGCAAACTCTGCCCATGCCTCGCTCAGAAGACGAACTGTGGCAAATGGTTGAAAGGGAATGGAGAGCCATCCTTCAGGACACCATCCGCACTCTTATTGACTCTATGTCCAGACGTGTTTCTTCGTGCATCGCTGTCCGCGGTGGTCCTACATGCCCAAGGAATCTTTTCCTCCTCACCTCAGATTATCTCAACAACAGAAATAGCATTATTCTTCACAACAATGCTATCATCACCAGGAAGCAATCAAGAGGTTGTCCACAAGGTTCGTGTATGAGCGCGGACCTTTGGAACACAACATTCAATCAAATTATAGAATTTCAATGGCCAGATCACACGAAAATAGTGGCTTTCGCTGACGATGTAGCCTTCGTCATAAGTGGTCACTCCCGAGATCAACTACAAAATAATTGCAACAGAACTTTACAGATTTTCAACTCCCTGTGCAAGAACTTAAAACTGACAATCTCCCATACCAAATCGCAGGCACTTATCATCCATAAACCGGGGCAAACTTTAACAAGAAATCCTATCCTAAAAATAGATGGCAACAGAATTAAATGCGTAAAATCGGTCCAATACCTCGGCCTAACAATAGACAATAAGTTTAACTGGATCCAACACCTCCAAAACAAAAAGCTCACTACCAACAAGATAGCCCAAGCCCTCAAATCAATGCGAGGCTACAACTGGGGACTCAACCATAGAATTATGAAAATGCTCCTCCAAACAGTTATAAACAAAATTATCAACTACGGAGCTGCCATTTGGGCAATCCCAATGACAGCCCGTAAAATCCGTACTCTCAATGCAATTCAAAGGCCCTTCCTAATGAATATCACACGGGCATTTTCAACTACTTCTAATAATGCCGTCCAAGTCCTGGCTGGTGTTCTCCCACTTTCAATCCAAGCTGAAATTGATGGAGTTTCTTCAAGAGTTCTACAGCTTAAACTTCCGACAACATACAATAGCATCCACTTCCAACCACAAGACTATGAAGAAAAACCTAAAAAATATAGCTTCCATCCAGCTGTCAGCCTAAGAAATCTGAAATGCAACCTGGAAAAACCACCTCCTGTTACTAAATTCACAGCATACACCGACGGCTCCAAGATAGAACATAAAGTCGGTGCAGCAGCCACCATAACCCTCAATTCAAATACATACATGGAATGGCAGGGTCATCTTCGAGAATCAAACAGCGTTTTTCAAGCTGAACTTACTGCAATCCTTCATAGCCTTAATTTAATGAACGACCTACCAACAACCACCATACATATAATAAGTGATAGCCAAGCCTCCATCAACGCAATAAAGAATCCAAGCACCTCATCTCCAATAGCTCGACAAATCCAAAGAGCGATAAATTCAAACCCCTGCAAATCCTATACAATTTCATGGACCAGAGGGCACAGCAGCTGCTCTGGGAACGAGCGAGCTGACCATTTAGCTAAAGAAGCAGCTCTACAACAACTGGGAACCCCAATCACCCTGCCATGGCCAAAATCGTCATTAAAAGCCATCCTAAAACGATCTGCACTAGAAGAATGGCAACGACAGTGGGACTATGGACCACAAGGACGAAGAACACACTCGATACTTCCAAAAGTCGACACAGATCGCACCATCTTTCACTACTATCTTTCACAGCTCATATCAGGACACGGGCCATACCCTCAATACTTTTCAGAGCGTCATCTTTCTCATACCTGCATGTGTGTCTGTGGACAGTTGGGAGATCCCGACCACTACATCTTCAACTGTCCACTTACCTCCAGCCATCACCCCAGACACCCTACAAACTCAGGAATAGAATTTGTAAAATTTATAGTGAAAAACCGCAGATTCCACAGCACCATCAAGACCATAATCGACACACTCCATCGCCATGGTCTTGATCTTTGCCACCCTTAGTGCCTCTACATGTCAATCATCCCATCATCAATAGTACAAGGGGGTACTCTAATCTCTGGCTGCTACAACTCACATCACCATGCGCTCCTACTTCTGGACAGAGAGTGACAAATATACTTGTCAAATTAGCACTTTCTGGATACCTTGTGTATTACGAACTCAGCCAATCAGCGTTCCACCTGTAATGAACTTTTTGCATAAGTATTCAGATCCCACAACAATGAACTCTGAACAATGGACAATGTATCTGAGCAATACCATCAACTGGAGTAGTAGCATCATCATCTGACGTGTCACATTACCAACGCAGACAACATAATTATCACAAACACATTTTCCATAAACACCAATCTCTAATAACTGTCCCGAAAATGTAAATAATATGTAATTTGTAAATGAATGTTGTAGTGTGATGTATCTTGTATTATAGTATAACCTTTTGTGTACATTCTTACCTTGTATTTTTAATTATGTTTTGTATTACCAAATATTTCCAACTGTAACCCCTGTGCAAACTTGTACCCCGTGTAAACACAGTTCCTCTAATTTAATGAAATACCTCCAAGATCTTGTGTACCATCTATTATAAAATGTAAAATGACTCTGAGTTACAGGCACAACCATCACTGTCAAATAGTGCCTCAACTGTTCAGCATCAATGTAACTTCGTCTGAGACCCCCGATTTGCAAGCACCACCATCACTGTTAAACTGTGAAGAGCGCCCACTTCCCTCAACTCCAACAGGCACCATCAACCCGCCACCATGGGGGCGGGTTGTTCTAGATGGATAGTGTACTGGAGCTATACCTTTTTTGCCGTAGCGATATCAAGGTGCTCCGTACACTTTCTTCCTATCCTATCCTATCCTTATGAGCCGACGCCGCTCTCGCTCTGTATTCTGACTATCATTTTGAAACAATGATCCCTTATTGCTGCTTGCTGTCTGTGTCTTTTTTCCAAATTTCATCACTTTCTGACCACTCCTTCTTGTTGTTACATTTTCAATGTCGAGCAGTGTATGATAGAATATTGAATATTTAGTGTAAGGCTGTTTATGAATTTAAAGTTTACATTCATTCCAGATCCCTAAAACAAAGATTGCATTTAAAAAATCGATATGCTTCATCTCACCCTTTATGCGTATAATAGTGTGTAATTTCGATGAAAATAAGGTTTAATTTGTAAAAATATCAGTGTTCTCTCCTGAAAAACATAACTTGAAAAATTATTCTGGTTAACGAAAACGTTGGCAACCTCAAGCCAATCCATTTTTTAGTGAACGTGAGGGCAGTTTTATAACAATTCAGCGTTTTTCATAAAGATGCGAGCACCCTTATTTAAACGTTTACATACGTTTTTCATAGAGATCGTTAGATCATCGCTTGCTCATTTGATTTAGATCTTCCACTGAGTAATTAATTAATTAATAGCTGAAACAAAATTTGGACTTCCATAAGAGTGTACGCACTGTATGAAGGCTGCTTTTTTCAAGGCAGAAATTGATGTTTAGTTTATGCGCGCCCTTTTGTACCGGGGAACTGTGAAGGCTCCTGTCTTTTCGAACAGCGGCCGTTTTGCAGAGCACTTCAATGGTGGGAATCCCAATGAAGGCCTGCTCCCACCCAAAACAAAATGTGTCATTTTCCTTTCTTTGATTTTACAAAGTGATTAAAAATAGGACTACACGTTTGAATAAATCTCATGTACTGTTACACATTGTAGAAGAATATAGTCAAAACCTATTAATTTTTTTTCATTTCAAATAAGAGTCCTGTACCAGAGCTTATATCATTAATCGAGGTGAGGCTGAACCTACAAGAGTAACTTACAATTTCAGCGTGGGCGACTGCATCTCAGAAAGATCGTGAAGCCCTAAGATCAGAAAGACCTGATTTTAAGGCAATACTGTTGTTGTTAACTATACGAAAAGGGGTGAAATCCACTACTCATAACACACGCCTTCACACTGACCAAAAAAACTCTGATTTGGACATCACTTGATTTCCTTGTACGGCCTATCAAATTATACATATTTTTTGTTTCACTTCGTTTAAACTTATTTTCTCGAATTAGTCTAACTTAATTAACCCATTCCTCAGGGCAAGTTGAAAATAATATCAAAAATTGCAAATTTTGAAATTAAATATCCCGGTCAATTTTTATCACCACGAAATCAAACTTTTTATAATTTTATTTTTTCATAACGAGGATAAAACTTTCTCAAATATAAGTATAGGACCCGAGAGACCGCGTTAAAAGTTAGATTTTGTTATTTGTCTAAAATTATTTTTTCAACATGACATTACCCCAAAATGAAAATTAAAGCGTCATTTAAAACGCTTCTTTAATTGAAAGGATATAACTATGATCAACGATTGTGAAAATAAGGACCGAGTAAGCACTTTTAAGAAGGGTGAGGGGGATGGGTATATATATACCAATAATTTATAATAATTTATATTAAGAAAACTTTCCATATACCATCTCCAAGGAACAGAAATTCAATTTAAAACTATAGTTTTTTTTATCTTATGATGATTTTTTTATTTCCTTATATTTTTTATCTTCTTATGATCTGGTTTTTGATCTTTTTAAGATTTTTAATTGCTTTTTAGTGTTCTAAAATATATACTTTTGTTTTTACTTTTATATTTGAGTTTGAATATGAGAGTGTCGGGGATATAGCTTCTAATGTAAGGATCTCGTTTAGTTGTGTTCTTAGCGAGCAACTTTAATTTTCAAGATTTTTCCTATTTATTTTGTTTAACTGGATTCTTTTATCTTAAATAGACTATTGTCTTTATTTTTATTAAGTATTATTTGTGACTTGTGATTTGGATCTATCGAAAAATTTTAGGTTTACTTGGAAGTAAGACGAAATACTCTCTCTTAATTTAGTTATTGTTAATTGATGGTACATTGATTTATTCCCCTTGATAAGTCGATTAATCTGCGATCAATAACAATAGCTACTATTTTAATTCTTAAAAAATTTTTACTTTTGATTTTGGTATGTTTGCGATTAAAGATTTTTCCTTGTAGATTTTTATAATTTTAAAGCAAAGGAGGTCTAAAAAATACTAATTTAAGATATTAATTAAAAAATATTTTTTAATTCTTTTCACAATTCATGGTTTTAAATTGAATTTCTGTTCCTTGGAAATGGTATATGGACAGTTTTCTTATTATAAATTATTATGAATTATTGGTTTATTACTTTGCAGCTTTAGTGAAAGTCATAGGCTTTTTAATTTACTTTTAATTACTTTTATTTAGAATACATATATACTTCAGCAGTCCATATACAAAATTTAAATGCTCTACTGCTAGTCTTTTTGTGTTGTACGAGCTATCTACATACGTACGTAAAGACGTCACGAAAACACCCATTTTTGAACCCATTTTAAATCCATTTTACAATCCGTTTCGGAAGAAAAGATCCTGTAAATACCCGAAATGTTTCTTGATTACAGTCTTTCCTTTACTTAGTATATGGAATTTTGGGCTATAGAGTGAGTCTGGTAGTGTTGCTCTTTATTTTGAAGAACTTGGTTTCTAAGTATCACTTTCTCACTTTCTTTATCAGTCACACGGTGCCATCAAAAGTATAGCTTCACGCTGTAATTTCATCTGTAAATTTTGACTCATCCGGTGAATCTTTGTATTACTATCTCTTCAAGTTTATGTGTTATTATCAATAACCTTTAAATTAAATTTTAGCTAACACATTACTCTCATGTTCATTTTTCTCTCGACTTCTTTTCTTTCACCGGGTTTTGCAAGAATGCAACCTCTTTTAAACGAGTTCGACAATGGTGAAAAGACAATAAGCAATGAAAACAAATAATTTATGCCATTTTAAGAGAGGTAGAAGACAGTTACAGGTAACTGACATACCATCACCTTCCAGAAATTCTTCAAGAAGTGAGTATAAGGATACTCATGCTTCACCGAGGTAATGCATCTTGTCATTCAGCAAGAGTTACAATCGAATTTCTTGAAGAAAAACACATCAGTGTGATACAAAGTCCACCCTGTTCTCCTGATCCTGCAAGGTATGACATTTGACTATTTTTTAATCTAAAACAAAATTTAGGTGACCGTCGTTTTTATTATATATATGAGACTAATGAAACTATAAAAACGTATTTTTCATCGATTTCAAGAAGTGCATAGTTTGAAGCATTTAATCTTTGGAAAGTTTGCGTAAGAATTGCATTGATATTGGAGGAAAGTACTTGGATCACGACTAACATTCGATAAGCTTAATTTGTCTCATTTTATTGTATCTCAGAAATTTAAAAATGATTGTCGTATACGACGTTTCATTCACTAATAGAAATTTAATGACTAAAAACTATGTTTAATGAAAGGAAGAAGTTGTTTGTGTGATGGAAAATATATCGTATGATATAGTTTGAAAGAACATCCAAAAGATAAATAAAAAAGTAATAAAATAAAAGAAAAAGAAAAGAAAAAGAAATAAATAAAAAGAAAAATCTGAAAGGTTTCAGACGTTAAATTACGTCCAAAGGGGCGTTTTTTTAGCATTTTGTTTGTTACCTTTATTTATTACGCATTGTGTTCTTCGCACTTAAACCATAAAATTCAATTAAAGAGCAATATCGCAAAATAGTTTTTAAATGAGCATGTCTTTAGAATTTGCGATACACAATCTCGCGCGCTGGAGATAAAAATTTTTTTTTTCTGTACAACGTTGCCATGGCTCGCTTTGAAATCGTTGAGTTTCTTAATCAAAAATTCGTTAAAGTTATACAAAATATGAAATCGATCATAAAACAAATTCCAAATTTCAAAATTGGACTTCCAGATGCCCATATTCGGGTGGAACCGGTCAATATTCAAAATTGGATGGTTCTAGGTGCCGTTGTTTTAACCACAAGGCAAGAAACATGCATACATGTATGCAAATTCTTCATTATTTAATTTCTTTAAATATAATACGGGCGATATTATTTGGTGGCAACAATTTGAAAGGAGAATCAACGCAAAATGCCAAAACGAAATTAATAGTCCTTCTGGGTAAATATCCCCTTTGGACTAAAAAAAATTAAATAAATAAAATAAAATAAAAATCATTTTTTCACTAACAATGTGTTAAGAAAACGTTCCCTCACACATAACACACATTACAAAATAGTCCATTTAGAAGCAAAGTATTATTATACCACGCTGCTAAATATATCAAATCCTTCTCAGAATTTTAAGACATAGGGCATACTTTCGTCCACTCAAGTGACCACTAAATAATTTTAAGAACGAGTTAGGATACTTGTATTCTCAGAATACTTGAAGCATCCTCAAGATATAGCCATGACTCATCGCTCCATCAATGGACATTCCACTTCGACTCGAAATCCTTCACTTTGACCGGGGGTCATGAGAAAAAACTGTAGAAACGACTCTTGACATAATGACTTGTATGCTTACAATGACTTTCCCTGTGTTGCTGTTACACAACGTCATCCTAATGGGATTTTAATTCATAATGCTCAAGATGCGCTGTCGAGTTTGGGAAAAAAATAGCAACAGTCTTTAGATTAGAAAGGTCATTATGATTTTCAAAAATAAGCATACCTATATACAAATTGATGTTAAAACTTTCGTTTCACTACTTCTTATCAATCTTTGTTTAATGTATTTTTAAGTAGCATCCGCTCCTACATTTCATGTATGTTGTATGTTTGTAGCGTTTTTATTTCCTCCGCTGGTAAAGTTAAATATAAATTCGGAGGACAGAAATCTGTGAATTTAAGATACATCATTCGTATTATTAACAGAAAAATACCTGCAGTAATTCTATGTAGTGTTAAAGGAAGTTCTATATAGTAGCATATGCAATTTTTTGAAAATAAATCAATAATAATTTAGTATATCTGCTCGTATGCATAAATGTGTAGAATGTTTTCACTGGAAATAAGTTTTCAGAACTCTTCTCATCAGTTCAAATATTTTTGGAGATTAAACTTCAAAAAGTGCCCTGATCACGGCCATTGAATTCTGAGAAAATATTGTAGCTTTACGGTTTTACAAGTGATTTGAGTTCTTCCGTCAGTTAGAAATTTTCGAACAAAAACTGCAGGAGAACATTTACAGTTTTCAGGAAAGCATTTCAAAGGCAAAAATCTTTGCCGAAAATTTGAAATCTGTTGATTAAATAATTCCTTTTCCAGAAATATCTTTCGCTTTTTTTTTTTTTCGTACTTGCAGCTGGATTTTGATTTGTCCTATTTAATTCTGTAAGCGACAGTGACCTGCTGCGCATAAAGGTCAGAGTTTGAAAATTAATTTAGCTAAATCAATAGTAGTGAAAAAAGAAATAAATGATATTCTGTTAGTTATCTGTAGGACTTAAAGATATAACTGAAGAGCTATTTGTTGTATCAAATGGTTACTGCCCATTTAAATTTTGGGCTACGAATCCTTGGCTATAGCGGCCTGTTTTATTTGCTCCAGACCTTGAGCATTTTGGCTCTTGATATTTTTGTGATATAAATGAATTGCCAGCTAAGGTTAGCGATACGAATTACACTCTCCCTTAATGTTTACTGTGAAACTCAAAAGTATTTAATACAAAGCTTTATTTCCCACTCATTGTGTTACTATGATTAAAAAACGTAATAAAAATCAATAATTTGACTTTTGTCAATCATGAACTGCAGTCAGTTATCAACTGGCTGTTAAGCGGCAGTTATTGATTGGATTACAATTCAACAGAAGTCTATTCCAATATTCGATGTTACAATACCATGACTTAACTAGTTTTCTACACTTCGAGTTAACTTATCAGGACTGAGTGTTCTAGGCATACTTTTGGCGAACATTGTCGTAACAGTGTCAAAGTCCTGGTTTCGAACAGGGAGCTGAATGCAGCTATGTTCTGTGTAAGTGGTAGAATAACTGCACGTAAGAAGGGTTTAAAATTACCCTTTTATTAAACCACTATTTACAGCCACTTCCCAACTCGGAAAGGATAACAGAAAATAATGACCGCACTCGGGTCTAAACTGAACAATCAAATAATTTAAAATAAAGTTGAGTAGAAAATTAAGTAGTCGTTGCTCTCAGAGCTTTAAACGCGAAGTTGGCCTCTACTCTAAACTATCAATAGTGCGTAGCAAGATTTGGCTAATACCAACGCACTTAGATTACTTCAATAAGTATTAGAGTAACAGCGCTAAGGCTTAGAACTTAAATACTAACTAGTCAGGCGAACGGCGAACAGAGCCGAAGTGATCTGAGACTAAAAGCTCTCTCACACTGAGAAGTTCCTCGCTAACCTTTAACTACAAAACTTAGCTCCACCTCAAATTAGCATAAAGCTGAATCGCGCGCTCATTCTAACGGGAAGTTGAAATAAGAGTTCACAGGAAAGAGAAATTAACATAAAACTGTGTTAGTTTAAACTAAAACTTTACAAACTAGCTTTCTACACTTCGAGATCGGTTAGCCGATCTCAGTAAGCCGTTCAAATTTCGGACTTGGATTACTCAAGTTAATGATGATGCTTTTTTTTTCAATAGCTGGAGAAGAATAACACAACACTGGTTAGTAATACTCTAAGAGAGATTGTCCCCCAACTGGGATAGTGGTTAGTGACTGGCTGTCGTATCGAAGGGCCCGGGCTCGAATCTCAAAGAAGGCATGGAAGGTTGTAAATGTATCGTGTCTGTGCTGCGTGGGATCACTCAAAGTATGCAGCGAGCCGAAAGTCCTCTCGAGAGGTAGGTGGTAGGGTAAGAGGGGTGGGAGACCTTCGGACCTGTACCTGCGGGGTGCTCTCCTTCAAAACAAAATGTGGGTTTAACTGAGCAGAGTCGCACTGTCACCTGTATAGTGTTCTAAGGCTCTTGCACTCCTTGCTACGATGATTTTCGTGGGCTTACTTGGGTATCATACAAGCGAGATCAGTCACAGCAACATAAGAGAAGTTGCTATATTAATATTTCCGAAATTTACCTAAAAGAACGAATTCGCATAAAGTGAATTGAACTGCTTCATGAAGATGGTTTATGGTATATTTGGTTATAACAGAGCTCGCTAGGTATATCAGCTGAACACATTATTAGTTACAAAAGACTTTCTGTTTTAAAGCTCTAATGACAAATGTCTGGAAAAGTAAACTTTAAAAATGCAATTAAGGATGAATATATTTTTTTTATTTTCACTACGCACTCATTTAATTATTATCGAATTAAGAACTATTTCATAAATTAATTATCCAAAGTAATTAAATCCTTTTATTTAATTAATTATAGAAAGAATGATCCACACGCATTTCCCAGATTCTGTAATATTTAATCCTAATCAAGAAGATTTTACAATTTTTGTAAGCAAAATATGTAAAAGAGTACATTTAATATATGCAAGAGATAACACCCACGCTCAGCTGATATGCATCGCCACATTCTGATGCTGGATAGAAAGAAAGGAAAGCTTTCAGGTGGTCTTTATTGTAACGGCAGTTCTTCGAAAGCCTTTTGCTGTGCTCGAATTTTGCTGCGTATATTTTATCATCTTGACCTATAGCGAGCCGTGCGCATTTCAGCTGAACAATTAATCCATTCAGTGGTAAAGTTGGTAACTCAAAAACCTCTTGAAAAGGTCCTGAGAGACAGGGAAAGACACTCAAAGGGAAAGAAAATTGTGTCATGGGAAAACAATAATCTTGCCATAAATTACTAGATTCGTTGTTTTAAGATCCGTGTGGCTTTGTTAAAGTAATGTATGCATTAAATTAAAGAAAATAAAAATTGCGATTTATGAATTACGTTGCTTAAGATTTTCTTTTCATTTCGTCATGTCTCAAAGTGAACAACGACTTTTAATTTTAGGTATTGTTTAAAGTAGAATTTAATATACGACATCATAATATTCAGTAATTCCAGTATATTACCATGCTCATAAATAGGCATGGTAGACAGTAGCGGACCTGGGAAATATTAGACCTGATATTAGATCCGTGAAGAGAGAATGGACGTCACAACTGGATCTATGAGGCCTGGCTTCATAGAGCTTCGTTCTAATAGCATACTATGATACTCAGTCCAGGCGCAGGCCACCGCCATCTAACCGATGTAGGTCGCTCTTATATCGATTAGCTGGCCCAGTCCAACCACAAACGTGACGGATTGTGCCCAATCCAACCACAAACGAGTTCCAGCCATGCTCAGGGACAGCCACAATTAAATAATAAATCAACCATACTAACGTGATAATTATTTTAGAATGAGAATTTGAAGCAAAAATAACGGAATCTTAGAACTTAATCACGGGGGATTACTTGTCTCTAGGAGCCTGTTTCTCTCACTGTATGATACACCACTTTTTAATTAAACATCGAACAAGCAAATTATTCCGAGGTGCAAACATTCAAAGCACATCCTTGTAAATCAACGTCTAATATCTAAGTATAATAAACGCGTATGGAATATACGACTAAGAGGTAAATTAGATCAAATTCAAGAGTCATTCATGGGGAAATGACAGTGCACTGAAGTGAGAAGAAGGATCATTGTAGAATCAATTTACTTCGTAAATCTTTGCTTTAAGTAGACAGATGGTATTACATGTAAGGAAACCAAAACAGCGCGCTTCTTTATCATCTCTGTTAGCCCTGTTCCTGCTAATACGGTCTCTGCCTGTAAGGCCACGGGACAATATGCTACGTCACAGTGTACATTGTCTCGATAAGTGAGTACTGATAATTTCACATGGTGTGGGATCCCAGTGAAAGAGATGGCTGCAAGAGTGATTTAATGGTTTTTTCCCGTGAGCAATTTGAATACAAGCAAGTTTTCATTAAAAATTTCTCCATTGGTAGTCAGAGAGTAGTCATATGTATTCAAATAAACACACAAATGAACGTTGCTTCAAAGTAAAAATTTCACACATGGACGGAATACTGGAAATGTGTCAAAACATTTCCTATGTGGGTAAAAATGTAAATTCGAGAAAACTGCTATTAATTTTAAATAATTACATATCTACAGTGCTAAACTTTACAAAGTGATCTATAAATAACAGAACCATCGGTTTTACTGATACATTGCTAATCGGTTATGGTGATGACTCAGTTTCTACATGGCTATTATCAACTATATCATGGATCGAAAGGTTTACGTTTTATGATGCTCTTTTTGAAGGCCTCGTTGAGCCTTTTCTTCACCAGGCATGTTTCACATATTCTTGACTGCTATCATGCTAATCAAGAAGACATCTAGACGACTTGTAAAACATGCTTCCTAATGTCATTTTTATGTCTCCGTGCAATATGCTGCTTCAAAATGCCCTAAAGATAAGGTAGCATGACGAGTGGCAGTACCTTATCAGCATTTGTTCCGAAACACCATAGGCTAGATGTTTTCTTATTGTTGCTGTCTAGTCCATGAATTTCAAGGAGGAATGTTCCCAGATGCTCTCAAGTTAGACTGTTACTTACACCCTACATTTGAGGGAGAGTACCTCGGTTGTGGTTTGAGGTTCTCTCATCCTGCTCCCCTACCCCAAACCACATGAGAGGACTTTCGGCTCGCCATGTATTTAGGGTGCCCCCATGCCGCAAAGACACTATACATTTAAGAACATCCCCGTCTTCCCTGGGATTCGAACCCGGGTTCTTCAGCACCGCAGCAGGCTTTCCTAACCGTTTGGGCGGCGCTAGATTATTTAATTAATATTAATAACAACTAGTTTTGTTTCAGGGCTATAATAACGGTCATCAATTCAATGTGCAGAAAACTGAGCATATTGATCAACATCCTATTGCTAGGTATATTTTAATAGACCCGATATATGAATATGGATATTTATCAGGCCTTTAGTGTAATATCTAATGAAATTGTTCTTAAAGCAGAATTTTTAAATCATTAGACAGTTGTGATAAACGTAGAAAATGAATTGTTAGTGATATGATTACTATATAGTTTTCATACTATTACTTCGATCTTAAATTTTTTATCAAAAGTACAACAAATACAATTTTATTTGAAAAAAAACAACAAATTATTGCTATATTTATCTGTAAATTGAGCGTATAATAAAAGTTTCTCTAGAGAATAAATAACGTAAAACATAATTATAATAACATAATAATCTAAATCAAAGATGACATTATTTAAAGAATTTTGAATGAACTTTGTTACAGATTTATTCAAAATAAAAATTTTAAAAAGTAATTTTAAAAAGTAAATATTTGCTCTCTGTTTCCGAAATCCCGTAGAAGTTCTTTCTCTGTTGTAAAATCGAAAGCGCTTTGATTGGATCTCTTCCTTTTCCGGGCTCTGCAAAATGTTTATCCGATTCGTTAGCAAACAGGTTTTTATCAAGATTTTTAAATTCTCATTTCTTCCATTTCACAATGAAAACTCATTGTTGAAAGAAAAGAAAACAAGTGGTCAATAGAAATACATTCCCACTTGCCTATGGCCCAGTTGCGTCGAAATGTGATATCCGAAACAAAAGACAAAAGTTTCTCGATGTCTTTTACGATAAAAAAAATATTGAAAAATTTACTTTCGCGCTGTTTCCCTCCAAATGGTCAGCGTTACGTCACTGTAGCCCGTTAGAAGTGAAGGAAACCTGACTGAAAACAATGAGTGATGGTTCTAGGGAGAACAATGTCAACCAACTCATTGTTCTGCATCGAAATTACTCATATATATAGTTAATATCCTGTCATTAAAAGAAGGAGAATTTCATCGGAAGTTAAATGCTTTGCGCAAAAATATTGCTGAAGAATTGACGACTTATTTTGTTTTAAAAGTTTGGATATTATTTTATCGGTTTACCATCATAAGTGTTTTTCACATTGGAATGATGGTGGTTGTTTATTTACCATGTTAAGAATGATAAATAAATAAAGCAAAACATGGCATTACGTACGTCTCCCACTTACAACGGAACTGCATTCTGACAAAAGCTAGGAGTCGCATTCATCATACTCTATAATTTGTTGGAAACTATACTGGAGATAAAGCTAAAGGAAGATCACCTGTCCTACTCACTTTATAATTTTCCCAATCACTTTATAATAATTATTCAGTAACCGTTTGAGTGTTGAAGAATTTTCTTGTCTATGTGCTAAAAAGGAGGAATAAAATGCGAAAGTTTTTTTTCTTGGGAAAATAATAGAAACGGTTATAATTAACTCTAATTATTATATAAAAAGTAATTTTTACCGAGAAAAATATTTTTCATTCTCACCTATTACAAAAGTGTTTTGCTGGAGGAATTCCGTGAATTCCTTTTTTATATACAGCTCAAATTACACTCTTGTTCATAAATTAAGGTAATTCAGAATGGCACGGAAATCGAAATCTAAAGTGAAACTTTCACTTGTAGAATTATCGCACACATCTTCAAGAATAATATGCAAATTAAAGGAAGCCATCATATGACGCCGATAATACGTAATAATAACGAGAGTGTAAGAGAAGTGTACATCAGGGATGGTAGCAAAGAAGTAAAATTGTTCACAAGCGTCCTGTAAGCCCCTCAGTGTCACAACCGAACACAGGGGAAGCATGTGGATGATTTTTTTACGTGGTAGAATTATCGGCCGCTTGGAATGTGGGCATACTCAGACGGAAGTATCCGAGGAAAAGTGTCACCTCTAGGCTTTAGTAACGATTCCAAAAGGATGGAAATGTCAGTAGACGTTACAGTACAGGTCACCTCTCGAGTTACAACGCCAAAAGACGACTGGTATTTGGCAGAAACTGACTGAGCACAGCATCGGACTTGTCTCGTCAACTGTCTTCAGACACGGATGCGACAGTTTCAAGGTAAACCGTGTACAGATGTTTGGGATAGATTTATCTATATACTCACAGGCCTGTCAGATGCGTTCCTCTCACGGGAACTCACTGTCGCCAGAGGTTAGCCTGGAGTAGAGAACATGCAACGTGGACATCGTCACAACGGGTTTGTGTGATGTTTTCCGAGGAGTCCAGGTTTAGCTTGCAGTCTGATTCACGACGGACTTTCGTATGGAGAACTTCATGTACTCGCTACCGCCAAGACAACGTAACTGAACGACACCGTTACGGTGGTGCAGGATTGCTCATTTGGAGCGGAATTATAATGGGCTCCAGAAGAGATCTGCATGTTCAGATCGGAACCTTGACAGGGCAGATTTTTTACGGTGTTTAAGGTGAGTATGGGTGCAGAATTTGTGTTTATGGATGACAACGCTCGTCCTCACCATGCAACCATTGTAAAGGAATGTCCTTAATCTGAGGATATCACCTGTATAGAACAGCCAGCATTCTCACCTGACTTGAATCACATACAGCATATGTGGTACACGTTTGGGCGATGAATTTCAGCCCGTCAAACCTCCCAACATATGTGTATCGAACTTTGGAGAGCATTTCTTGCTGAATAGAGTAATCTTTCCCAAATTCAGCTCGATAATTTGATACTAAGAATGCCTAGGCGTTGTACGGACTGCATTTCATCGTCTGGGAGATGTGCAATGTATTAACCATCACACCAACGGCTTTTGGCAATTTCTCTCTAAATTTGGCGACAAAAATTAGTCGCCAAAAACTTTGCCAGTTTGATGATATCTATCCAACTCACTGAGATTCCCATTTATTCAATGTTAAATGGACTTGCCCCTATATTCTTACTTTTCCGGCATAGCTTGTCTTTTTAGAGATTTCATGTTACATTATACAAATGAAATACAACAATTTTACGTATAATGGCACCAAAATCATCTATCCATGTGCAAAATTAATTTAATGTCCTTTTGAAATCTTAGTAGCTTTAAAAACGCAGCCTAACATGTAAAATGTGCTTTAAGAAAATTTATCGTGGTTCCCGAACTCCAACTTTCAAACAAAATATTTTTAATTTAATTGCAAGTTCTTTTGTCTATAGTAAGTCTTTTGAAGCAAGAAAATGATTTCACTTATCATATCGCTGAAGGCTGAATGTTGTAATAGTTGCAAATTTTGCAGAAAATTTAACAATAACAAATGTTTGCTATTACATTTAAATTGATGAAACATTTTATTCTTCCTGAATTAATTCTTTCCATTTCTTGTTTCGGACTCCTAGATAATTTAAGAAGTTACTCATTTTTCATGTCTTTTATGTCATTTTTCATGTCCAAAAACCCTTATGACTCTACAGTGGCGCCCGAACTAAAAGATAATGGACGATAATTCGTCACCACCAGGATTTGGCGATAGGATCTCCAGTCGCTTTTAAAAGGGGAAGTATATAATTTATTTTCTCCTTCCTTCCAGCATGTTTTCGGGGTGTAACGGTAATCCACTCGGCGCGTATTCGAAAGGTCTAGGTTCGAATTCCGGCGAGGACTTTGCTCATTTTTCCTGTCTCTTGCTCTAAAAAAACCCTAATGGCTGAACAAAAAGCATTCACATTACTAAACGAAATCCATTTCTTCTAAGATATATTTGTTTAAAATTTTCAAATTTTTTTTGTTTCTGTTGATAAGTTTCTAACAATGACCTCACAGAGTCAAGAGGCGAACAGTAGCAACAATTTTTAAATGACATTTATTATGATTACTTTCTTTTTAAAAATAATATACTGCAACGGATGAATAATTCTAGAAATATCGTCATAAAATTCATTGCCAAATGTTTCCACATTCCTTATTCTCAAATTATAAATTTATAACAGAGAATTATTTCATGGGTTCGAAATCAAATCACTTCCCAGTACGTTTAATTTTACAGCCAGCTAATATTTTCCAGTCATTTAATGCATTTCATATTCGCCCATTACTACCATCACTAAAATTTAATCGACCAAGCACAAAAGTTTTAAAAAAAGCTTTTCGTTTGTCAAGAAAGCGCTCCAACAAATTTTCAAATGATAATTTCCGGCATGGACAACGTTTTTATCTTTTATTTTACTGACAAGACAGGGTGCGCGTGGGTGATTTGAATTACCAAAAACGTTGCTTTTTGGCTCAAAGGCGGAACGGATTTCATCCGAGCGTGTGTCTTAAATCCTCTATGGCTAATTAAAGATATAAGGGTTGAACGACTTCCTGTGACACGACATTTCACTCTTTAAGACTTCATCTGCATGATTCCCTTTGTATAAGAACAACAACAAGCTCTTATAACCGCTCCTACTACCGAAAGCAACTGCGGCGTTTTGTAACGATTGCTACCAGTAAGTGGGTTTGAATCTACACTTCTAGACACTCCATAATCTCACTCCGGATTAGGCAGGAGGAGATTACCAAAGTGGGCAAACGCCAGTGGGTTAAAACAAGGCAGAGCACGTCAGCTGAGATAAGGAGCCTCAAGTAAAAGCCAAACGGCTAAAAGATGAGGGGCTGACTTTCGGCTAAAAAGGGAAGAAGCAAAAAGCTAAAAGCTGGTCTAAGAATGGGAGAGCCTTCACGCCTAAGTAAGGAAGAGAACAAGCGAAATGAAGCAAAGCCTATCGACAAAAAGGGGCTGAGAGGGAAGGCTAAATGGCGAAAGGGAAAATGAAAGCTTTGCAAACTTAAAACCAAAAAGGGGGGAAGTCATGACGGTTAAAGCAGAAGTGAAGATGTGGCCAGTGAGGTCACAATGTTAGTGAGAAAAAGAAAACTTTTTACACAAATGAGCCAGTAATTAAAACAGAGTAAAATCCAAATAAACATATGAACAGATATACAAACGAAATAATAACCATAACAAATAATAATAACAACAACAAAATAATAAATAACAATAATAACAAAAATTCAAATAAACAGATATACAGTTTGTTACAGATGTAAGTAAACATTATAGTGACTAAATAATTGAACATTGCATTGCCGTGAATGGAAGGAAAAATAACAATCAGAATGACTTATTAGAATGACATTGTAGAATTAAGGATAAAGAATGAAGTCTCAGTCGTTCACCAGTATAAGTTGCATAACTGATTTCATGGCATTAAGAGTAAAATATTTGTATAAGAAGAGAGTAAAGTACTCGTAGTATTAAGAGTAAAGTATTTGTATAAGAAGGCGAAAGAGTATTAAAAATTACACAGTATTTAGCATCAGACTGGTATTTGCAATTAAAAAAAGACTCTCTCCATGTCAAGGTAACAAATTAAATTTTTCTATCACCTCAGGAAAACAATTACCCTATTAGAAAGCCTTCCACGAAAGTATCCTTTGTCTTAGGCAGATAACTCTCGTCTGGTTTGCCATATAAAAACAACTGCAATCCAAAACTATTCTGCCAAAATGATACTGCTGCTATATTCTTACAATACTAAGACTGTTCGACCATTTTTAGACGATTTTCATTGTATTTACAGAAATATTTTAAGCAAATTTTTTTGTTTAAATGTTCCATTTTATAACCCTGTAGAGTTATAAGGGGTTTCTTGGAAGCAGAAGTGATGAAAAATGAGCAAAGCCTTGGCCGGTAATCGAATCTCGGACTTCTCGGTTACTCGTCGAGCGTGCTGACCACTACACCGCGAAGGCACCGCGTTTTGCTTTCGGCGATATGCGGCGGAGAAAGACGAGGCACATTACTTTTTCTCCCCTTTATAAGATTCAAATCAGCATTAATCGCTTTATTTACAGTTGATGCTGAGCATTTTAGGAATTATGCAACTGTCCTTTGACTTCGAAGATTTTCTTTTAACATTAAGTTTCTTACCTTTGCAACATTCGAAACATTCCGTTTTTGCCTTGGATATGTATTTTGAACAATTTTTCTCCTTGAAGTTTAACTTTGAAGTTCTTTTTCCTTTTCTATTCACAATATTATCTATCGTTGCTTTAGATACCGAAACACCATGGCTTTCATAGCAATTTTTAATAACTAAATACTAATAATTTTCTTTGGAAAGTGCACAAATATAACCTTTCGTCCACCGCTTCTTTAAAAGCGCCATTTTGTTTTAAACAAAACTGCCAAATAGTAGACGGTAATTTATGCTTTAAAAATTTTTTTAAGCGAGGGATTTTTTATAGCAAAGCCGTCTAAAATATTGCTAAAATGTTGCTGTTGAAGAAGAAGGACCTGTATCACAGGTTTATGAAAAGCACGAAGTTTATCTGTAGTAAACATCATTTGAGAATGAGTTTCGCCTTGTCTTAAAAATAAGTTGTCATGCTTCTTTCTGCATCTGGTAATAAATGCATTTTTTTAAAAGACGTTTATTTGCTGAAACGAGAAGTGACTTTTAAAGCCCTTTTACAAATTGCACTTTCAGTACATAATCTTAGAATACTAAACATTGAAAATTACTTTTTTACTTCTTAAAATTTTCGTACATGAATTTTACGATGCAACACATCTATCTATTCATGTAAATTCAGTTAATAAAAGTTAGGCAAATTAAAATAAGTTATATTGTTAAAAAAATTGTTCACAACTTCGTAATATTTTTTTGAAATAATTAATAATGTACATGGTTCCGAGTTCCATAGCGCATTATTACAGCTTCTGCAACTTTCTTAATTAAGTTTAATACGAAGATCCATCCAAACTGTAGTCGAACAGACAAGACAGAAAGCTGTCTTATCATTCCTGAAACTTAGTGCATTTTTTCCATTTGTGGTGTTCCGTATTAGAGAAGTAAGTTCATTTTTTATTTGTACTTACTATTTCATAAGTCAGTATTTCCTGAATTCTCATCTTCGAGAAAAATATTCTCATCACTCAAATATTTAATCTTGGTTGTTACCATGTATTCCATGGCAAAATGAATACCTATTAGGCAAATATATAATTCATGGTAACAATTAAGTGTGTTTTGAATGTGAAAATAAAACACTATATTTATCAACCATGCATTACTTGGCATTTTTGGAGGCTAAAAATAAGGTTTAATAGTGGAAAATACAGAATTTATAAATCACTGCTCATGTAAAATAAAACTTTAATTTTGATCGAAAAATTTGGAAATAAAATAAATTCACAAGATTATGTTATTAGATTAATATGCAAAATGGTAGCACTGTTACAGAATCTTCATAATAATAATAAAGAAAACCTTAAAATTGTAAAAAAAAAAAAAGCGAAATTAAACAACCAAAAGGAATACCTACTTGGGCAACTTTTTCTGACTAAAGATAATGATGGTCGTGCGTCAACTTGATGCTTGAATTGGTGAAAATTATAATATTGTACTATGCGAATTCCTAAACTTTACAAACATTTAATGTTCTAAGACTAAGATGCGAATTGCTAAACTTTACAAAGATTTAACGTTCTAAGAATCTTTTATTCCTTTATAACGATAAGGAAATATAAGGCTTTTGATTATGTTATAGTTCTCCATTTTACCTTAATGGTATTTGTTCTGACTTATTTAAATACTCAATCTCAGTTTTATTTCTCAGTTATTTAGTCCTCTCTATCGTAGCTTATTAATTGGGAATTAAAGAAGCCTGGTAGAAATTTCGTCTTAATTTAATATAAACTACATGTTATCTTAACCTTTAAGGTAAAAATTATAAATTTTCAAGTTATTTCCCTTTATCAGTGTATACTTCTGACGAAAATGCCATTTAGGATTAAAACTAAATTTCCTCAATTTGAACAAATTATTGATTATTAAAAAATCTGATCTGTACACCACATGACTTCCTTGTACGGAATATTAAATTATACGCATTTTTTCCTGCATTTCGTTTAAACTCATTGAACTCTATTTCGTCGATAGCGCATAAACCCCAATAGAATAAAATGCACTCATTAAAATTCACTGTATTTATTTACCATAGCGACAATCTGGCGCTAGATTCACTTAACAGCGTTACATTTCATTCATTTTATAATTCAAAAAGGATATCATCTGAAGAATTATCTAATCGTTGCTACGTGTCCTATTCAAATACTACAATAAATCTAAAACGAAGTCTAAAAGAAACTAAACAAATTAATAAGAAACGTTTTTCACAGACGATTCAGTATTTCTCATTCAATTAATTCAATTCTCACTTCGCGACAAGGCAAAATACATAAAAACTCAAAATATCTATATAAAAAATTGCGAAGTAAGTCTTAAATGCTTATTTCCTGGAATAAATTCCAGAATGGATTAAGCATGATTTAATTCGCAATAATAAAAGAAAGCGTTATCTTTGTTGTTGCAAAGCTTAGTGTCCCTAGATTGGCAACAATCCACTATTCTGCTAAGTTTCAAATGTAAACAAATATGGCTACTATGTTAAAAATAATTAGGCTTAGTCGCACTTAAACAACTTTTAAATTCTTAATAATTCTAAAAATATTGTATGCGGATTTACTAAAGCATAAAAACCTTAACCGAAAGATAAGAACAACATAATTGAATCATTTTTAAAGCAAAAAATGCACAATTTACCATCATATAAGAATAAAAAACCTGAGCTCACTGAGCCGAGTAATAGACTGGATATATATATACTTTTGGTGCGGCCGATTGCAATCGAAATAGAAAGTGCACATCTACAGGTTATAGTAGGCCTATATACAAAATTTCAACGTTCTGAGGCTACTCGATTTTGAGTTACGCGAGATACATACATACGTACGTACGTACAGACACCATGAAAAAAACCTCTTCTGAATTCATTTTAAATCAGTTTTATAATTTGTTTCTGGAAATAGAGTCCTTTATTCTGTCCTTACGTACAGATGTCACGCAAAAACATCGTTAAATTGCATTCGATAGCGTTCAAAATGAATATTTTGTTTGAAATATGGTCCCCGGAAATTTTCGTGATTGCAATACTTCCTTTACTCCGTAAAAGAAGTAAAAAACTGCTTTAGAACCATTTATTTGCATTCCAGGACTGTTTATTTGCCTTGTTTTCATATTTTGTTTGAGAACTGTACAACTATCTATTATGTTAACATTAACTACAAAGTATCCTCATATTGAAGACCAAAAAAATCCAGTTTTTGTCACTAATAGAGTCGTTAGCTCAGAATCAAGTAAATATTTTGAAAACGCTATAGTTTCTTATCATTTTGTATCTGTAGTAAGTGAGAATAAAAGTTTGAATATCAACCAACATATTTTACATGGTACCGCAAAAAAGGACGAAAATGTATTCACAAAAACTGAAAATATTAAAATGGGGGACTTAATAATGGAGAAAAACTGCCTTACAGTGTCACCTGATACGGTTCACAAAGTTTCAAAAAGCTTTAATGGCAGTAAATTATACGACTTTGCGAGATAAGCAGGAGCTATCTGATGCCAATCATGTCTTTTAAAGGTTCTTAAAGATGTTTAATAGCTTTAAAACATCATTGTGAGGCACTTCTGAAATAAGTCAATTTCGGTCAATTTCACAGTGCGAGCATTTTCTTACAGCACCGTTATGATCGCAACTGAATGTGCTGCAGTTTTGCTAAAATGTAAACTTGCAACGTACGATTACCAAATAACATATATATACCTTGTTCTGTTGTTATGTACAAAATACGTAGAACTGGTTCAAAGTAAATGATTTTTGTTTTCGTGTAACTCAAGTTTGAAAATAAATGCCGTATAACTCTACTTATTCGGACTCCTTATATCATTAATTCCAGTTACCTGAACCTAATTTTTGATTTATTATATATAATAATGTTTTCTTTAAACATATAGCATTCGGCAAAGCTGTAAAATTCCAAACTACTGGAAACGTAAAGACAAAGAGACGACTTCACTTTACTTTTTAACTCCAGTATTCGCTAAGTGGAAGTAAAGATTAAAAATAAAGCTATTTATTCACACATTAATTTGACGGTTACATCAGTCTAATAGTGTAATAGAAATCAACTCTGCTGCTTACATGAAATCCTGAGCAGACGTTCAAAAATACAAAGGCTGTAGAGACATCAGGTTATTTCGAAGCAGGAGACATGAAAAATGAGCAATGCCCTCGCCGGGACTCGAACCTCGGATCTCTGGAATACGCGCCAAGTGTGCTTACCATTACACCACGAAGGCATGCTAAGAAAGCGGGAGAAATACCTTATAATGTAACATACGCCTGATTAAGCCTTGGCTCGAAACCTAAGTATCCACGAAACAGCAATGATTTGCCAAAGCTAAAAGCTCATAAATGTCATTCAAGCAACCTGCAGCGTAATGAAGCAAAGCCTATCAAAAATCTCTCTCCCCAAAAGAAAACAACTCTGTGGTATTTATCTTTTAACTTATTCGCATTGTGGGGAATGGACGAAATAGGTATTAATGCTAAAGCAATATAAATAATATAACTAATAATACTAAAGAGGTGTCCATGGGGTTATTACAATTTATAAAGTTCATAAGAAAAGCCACTTTGAACATATTCACTGAGTGTAAAAGTTCATTAAGTTCTAAGGAAAACAGGTAATTATTCACTAAACACATCGAAAAAAATCCCGAAAGCTTTATATAGCTAACCCATTCTCCAGAAACAAAACCCGGGACGAATTATCAGTTCTCAGTATTTTCTTTTGTTTCAACTTTAATAGATTAATGAATGCTAAAAACGAAATATGAATATTGTCATACAAGAAATTTTGTTTCATTTAAAAATGCATTTAACCATAATTTGAATTTTTTAAAATTGTATAGTGACACTAAACCACATGTATACTCTAAATATATTGGAAAGCCTAATGCAATATATTTGTAATCATGGTGTGTCTGTTAGATGATTCATAGCGTGAAACATAAAATTAGACATTCAATCTTGGTATGGCCTTGGATTTATAGAGCAATTTATGAATTTCTAATCAGTCGGGCAGGGTTAGTTTCATGTTCTACAAAAAGTAAAAATATTCTTCCAAATGATTTTGTCAATGGCAGAAGAATTTTACTTCTTTAAGAAGAATGGTATATTTAATGGTTAAACCATTAACTCTTTCAAAACTGATAGCTTTCTATAAACCAATGAGTAGGATTTTGGCAATTTCTGCTTCTTTGTACGAAGTAAAGGGAGTATTGTAATCGCAAAAAAATTGGGTATAATTTTTGGATTAAAATATGCATTTTGACCGATCCCATTTGAAAGATGTTTTTTGTGTGACATTCGTCCGTACTTACAGAATAAACCTCAAGATTCCAAAACTCTTTAGAATGGATTTAAGATGGACACAGAAGACAGATTTCGAGAGGTCTGTAAGTACGTATGTATACATCTCGCATAACTCAAAAATAGGTAGCCTCAGAACGTTGAAACTTTGTATATGGGACCGCTACTCTGTTTTCAGATTGTTGTCAACAAATATAATTATTTGTGTTTTATTTAAAGAACTTAAACAGTGAAGAATCTGCCCAAATGCATGCGTGTTTCTCGCATAGTGGAAAAACAATAGTACCTTGGCAGTTCATCAAATTTCGAATAACGTAGTCTTCCACTCGAATATGGACAACTGGGAACCAGAATTTCGAATTTGTTTTATTATCTATTTCCTATTTTCTAAACTTTTAACGAATTCTGGATTAACAATTTTTTTATATGGGATTACTATAACATGTGCTTGGGTATCTTCCTTTTTGGTTGCTATCGGCCGCACCAAACATACGTAAATAAATATAATATATACAACCACTACTTTGCCCGGCTTGGTGAGCTCAATATTTTTAATCTTATATGTTGGTAAATTGTGCATTTTTTGCATTAAACGTTATTAAATTATGCCGTTCTTATGTTACGATTAAGGTTACCGGTTATGTTTTTATGCCTTTAGTTCATCTGTATGCAATAGTTGCAGAATTATCAACAGTTTCAAAATTTAAATGGAGCTAGGCCTAACGAAGCAGCAAATGTTTTACATTTCAAACTCTTAGTAGTGTAGCAAAGTCAGTTTTTGCTCCAGCTGCAATGTGTTTTCACTGAGTGGAACCGAAAGTAAACTTTCCGTTTTGTGCACCGAAAAAATGTGTTTTCCTGCCCTGCACCGAAATATGTGTTGCCTGGTCGAATTGCTTGTTTTTTCGTAGAAACTTTAATTTTATCTATCATTTTTTAACTGTTTTTATCTGTACTTTGTGTTGTATGTTTTTCTGTATTTTAAAATTTGTAATGAAAATGTTTTGAGTTTTTATATATTCTTACCTTGCCATGAAGTGAGAACTGAACTAAGTGAACGAGCAACATATCTCTAATAGAATTCAAGGAAATAAGTTTAAATGAGATGCAACAAAATATTTGCATAATTTAAAGGCCATACAAAGCAGTCATATGGTGTCCACATAATTTTTTTTTCTGACTTTGATGTGTCTCGTTCGTATGCATTATTACAAGTTACTGTAATTATATAACACAGCTAAATTATAAAGTACATGTACAACTGTACAGTTTTTTACAAATATATAAATTTGGTGTATAAAGATAAACCCACTGGTACATTTGATTTGTTCTAGCCATAGTTTGAATTAGATGCCAAATGCATGTGCCTTACACTTCTGATTCCTAATTCAATATACTTTTTTAAGTAGAATGTTTTTAATCTTCATTGTATGAATTAAAGGAATTATCGTAATCGCGAAAAATTTCGGTCATAATACACTCACGTTTGTGAAAATTGCAACACCATGAAGGACTTACGCGAGTGAGCTGAAATTTTCAGGAAATGCAAAGTAGCGCATGATATGCAAATGATTAGAATTGCAAATCCGTAGCGCATGCGTATGCTGAGCAGCGCCCTCTGAACGGCTGATGGATCCGAATAAATAGACGGCTGTAGCGAGGCGTGTATGGTTATCGGTGGTTATCTGCTAGTGGTAAACGTTAACTCAATCTGTACTTATGCCTCGTCGACGAAAGAGAGCGAGATTTGAACAACTTACAGAGTTTGAACGAGGGAGAATCATCGGCCTTCGTGAAGCTGGATTGTCGTATCGTGCAGTAGCCTCTCGTGTGCAGCGTAACAGCAGCACAGTGATGCGCGTTTGGAAGCAGTGGACGGACGAGTGTCGGACAACTCGGAAATCCGGGAGTGGACCCCGAAATGTGACGTCAGCTCGCGATGATAGACACCTGGTCCGCATGGCGCGGACGGACCGTACAGCTTCCTCTAGACAATTGGCAGCACTGTGGTCAATAGCTACAGGTGTTTCATTGTGTGCTTCATCAATTCGTAGACGTCTGCTGCAGTGTGGACTGCGCGCACGGACTCCTTTATACAGGATCCCCCTAACGCACGACCATCGCCGCCTGCGGCTACAATGGGCCAATCAGCATAGAGACTGGCGTGCTGATTGGCAGCATGTCGTGTTTTCTGACGAATCCCGCTTTAATTTGTGGTACCATGATGGCCGCATTCGTGTCAGACGCTATGCCGGTGAACGCCACCTTCCGGAGTGCATTATCGAACGCCACAGTGGACGAACACCCGGAGTTATGGTCTGGGGCGCCATAGCATATCATAGACGATCTCAATTGCTACGAATTGTGGGCAATCTGAACAGCAACCGGTATATCCGTGAAGTTCTACAGCCCGAAGCTGTTCCCTTCCTTCAAAGCTTGCCAGGCGCTGTATTTCAACAGGACAATGCCCGCCCTCATACTGCTCGGATTGTTAAATCCTTCTTTGCAGCGCAGCAGGTACAGCTTCTTCCTTGGCCTGCGTGTTCCCCGGATATGTCGCCAATTGAACATGTGTGGGATGTCATTGGTCGGCGTCTTGCTCGTGATCCTCGTCCTGTTGCGTCTGCAGACGAACTTTGGGTACGCGTACAAACGATATGGAATGCTCTTCCTCAGTCAGACATTCAAACTTTGTTTGACTCCATGCCACGTCGTGTAGCAGCACTTATTGCGGCGCGTGGTGGCCACACAAAATACTGATTCTGATCTCTCGTTCTTGTTTGTTTGCTTTGAACATTTAATCATTTATTTGTACCACTACCACTCAACTGTGTATTAAATTGCATTCAATTATGACGATTCCTTCTTGGTGTTGCAATTTTCACAAACGTGAGTGTATTTCAAAGAAAATATCCATTTTGACAGCTCTCGAATCTATTTAAATTATATTTTGCGTTATATTTGCGTATTTTCTATTTAAATTATATTCCAACTTTTTGCTACGCAAAGTGTACATTGGTACAATTAATGAATGGTTCATAAGAGTAATAAGTAATCAAAAATAGTTACCTAATGAATTATGGAATGAATAAAAATACTCCAAAGCATGTGTTTGTTTTTTAATCTGAAGTACTTATAATGGAGAATTTTAAAGCAGCGTTTTACATTAATTTACTACGAATGAAAAATGAAAAGCTCATTTAAAAGCTCATCAAAATGTAAAATCTGAGGATTGCTTCATAAAATGTAAGTCGAAATCATGAAAGTGTAAAAATGAATGATTTCGCAAAACGTTCCGCCAGCTGAAGTTATTAATATTTCTCTTTTCGAAAATGCTTAAACACCGTTAATTGCACAGGACAAGCATTTATTAAACGCGAATTTTGTAACGCGGTTTTACCTGAAGCGTGAAATATAAATTGCGATATCTGATTTTAAAGATCGTTGCTTTTTCTTATAACAAAATGGCAACATAATGAACATTAGATGATCAATTTCACGGTGGTTAATTTTTATAAAGCTGTGGTTATCTAATCGGTGACGTAATAAATCCTTTCAATATCAAATTTTGGATCTGCAGCTGATTTGAAATTTTGAAAGTAAATCTGAGATCAGATACATTTTATTACGAATGTCGCTTTTTCTATGATTTTTTTTACTTCTTTGCGAACGTTCTCATTCCAAATGTATTTACTATAAATATCATAACTGCTTGTTAATCTTGGATGACATTGCTCAAGTTCAAAACTCCGGATTTTAAACTTTTTGTCATTTTATTCTGTCTTTCCATGTTGTACCCATACAGATTTGTATACATATGTAAAAATGTGTCCATAAAAGCACTTATGAAGTGTTTATTTTTGCAAACATGGGTCATAAATATATATTTCAAATTAAACAAATAATGTGTAAGATTTATTTTAATTTGCTCAATCACTTATCTTATGTTGGCAAATCTGTACTGCCATTTCATCTCTTTCTGTTTTCCCACCAGAACGCAAATTTAATTCGCGAATTTAAAGGAGGGTTGGATATTGCTCAGACAGAGCGTGTTCTTC